>JABUQX010034244.1:0-7500 GCA_015478945.1 Trachelipus rathkii
TATATTGTATTGTAATTTGTATGACAATTATGTTATTTTATTAATATAAATTTATATATATATATATATACTATATATAGATATTATACTATTAATATATTATTAAGTATATTAACTATTATATAAATAATAGTGATATACTTATAATATTTATAAATAATTCACTAGTGAAAAAAAATATTATATACAGTTAGGAAATGCAAGTGCAAACGATTTAAAATTAATATTAATATAAAAAAAAACTTTATGGCAGAGTACGATGAGCGTAGGACGAGAGGCTTGCCGCCCCGTATATTATACATATGAAAGGTATAAGGAATGGGGTATTTTATATACCAGCTTACGGCCTATGTTGATAAATGCAAGTTGAGAGACAGTGATAGGTAAAGTATCAAAGCAATAAAATAGCTCATTTTTTGGTTTCATATTTTTTTAAGATTTTTGTAGATTAATTTTCTTCTGGTTTATTTTTTTGTTTAACAATTATTTATATTATTTTTATTTGTTTTCTTAATATATAAACATTGTTCTTAAATATAGAGATAGGCAATGCCCTACCCAGGCCTATTCCTTTAACGGCATAGGTTACTTTTGTGGCCAGTGTGATCATATCTCAAAAATAGCTACAGCCGAAAGGAATTATCATTGCCTGACGAATCCTGGCAAATTGTTACTGCGGAATACTGTAAAAAAAAAAATAAAAAAAAAAAATAAAATAAATCTCAAAAATGACAATTTTACATTTTTTGGCTCACTTGAAAATTTTGTTCTAGGAAAGGGTGTGAAATATATAAAAAAAAAATCTTACTCATACAAGTCTAAACTCTTGCCCAAATTTTTCATGGAGCAGGGGACGGATTATTATAATCAATACATATATTATTTGTAAAGGTATTTTACATTTGTGTACTGGGGTGAAAGGGTCTGTGAGCCGTCGGGAAACACCAGGGGGACGTGGTTTCCATACCCGTAGGGGAGGCGGAGGAACCCCCGCGACACCAATCAAAAGCGAGGAGGATTTAGAGTTTCGAGGAGACGCTCCATCGGTTACGGGGGGATAAATATGTCCACCTGAGGTCAAACATAAGGTATATCGCCCGAGTATAAAGAGTCACCGAGAGACCCCTTGTATTCCTAATGAGGTTGCGGTATTATTCACCTTGGGGAGTATATTACCTATAGAAGAAAAAAAAAGCAAATTTTTCATGATTTATTTTAACGAGTAACTTCAAATAAAAGGTCCTCAAAATTAAGCTCTCCTAATTCATATTACTATAATTTATTAACAATTAATTTTATTTAATTTTATATAATTTTTTTTTTTAGCAATTTTGCCTATCTAAAAATTTTTAACCAGGATTTACACTATAAATGTATCTAAATTTCGCTGTAGCTATTGTATGTTTTGATTGATTTTTTTTTTTTTTTATTTTTTATTTTTTATTTTTTTTTTTTATTTTTTACCATTTTCCGCCATAAAATTTGAGGACCTAAGCATTATCACGAGCATATGTATTACATTTTTGCTTTGTAGCTATTGTAAATTTTTTAGAGATTATCGAGTAATGTGCCACGAAAGTAAATATGTTCTGCCTTTAACTAATACAGCCATCTGATGATATATAGTATATATAAACTATAATATATATATATTAAATATATAGTTAATTATATTATATATTATATAGAGTATTATATAAATAGTATATATAAAGTAATAATATATTCCAGTATAATATAGTATAATATATATAAGTAATATAATATACTATATATATTAGATTATATATATTAAATTATATTAGTATATATATTATATCTATTTAATAATATATATAATAATATATATATATAAATATATAAGTATATATATTATTATTATATATTAATTCTATATATATATAATATATATTAATTAATATATAGTATATAATACTATATATATAGTATTAATATATATATATATATATATATATATATATATATATATATTAATATATATATATATATATATATATATTAACATTATATTTTAATATATATATATTATTTATAATATATATATATATTATATATATAATATAAGTATATATTATATTAATATTATATAATAATATATATAATATTATTTATAATATATATAATAGTATATTATAGATATATATTTATATATATATATATATAATAATATATATATTATATATATATATAATATGACGAAATAGGGGAACCGGGAACTAAAGCGATGACTGCTGGAAAATGTCACGCCTCGCCAGTGATATATTATATATATATAATATATATATATAATTAATTATATATATATTATTTATATATATATATATATATATAGTATATATATATATATATTATAATAAATATATATATATATATATAATATATTATTATATAGCTATATATAAGATATATTATATAATATTTTAATGGTTAATAATATATTTTATTTATTATAGGTATATATATATAACTCGTTCGAATTTGTTTAATTCATAGAAACAAATGAAATGCTTGCGCGAGTACCCTTAAGGTCCAAACTTTGTAAAGTTGATAAAACTGAGAAATGCGTTTATGATCCTAGGAGAAATCCTAGGGAAAGAGATTTTATATATTTTTAAAGGCTAAAATTTATGGTGAGGTTTCATGTAGTCCAATTCTTGTTGCACTTTTGCAAATTTCCCTTAGCACGTCAAACCTTCCCCGAAAGGCTAACTTTTATTAGAATATTTATTCAGTGGTACTACGTAACTATGTGTTGATTGTTTACATTTAAAGCATAACTAAATTTACAAAATTATGTATTAAATAATTTATCTCATGCCCTATAGTAACTGAAATAATGATTTTGTTATGACTTTTTTTTTAAGGCTATAAAAACCACTTTGAGTGTAAAACTTAATATTTTAATTGAAGTAACATATGATAGAATACTTTAAAAGTGAATTTCATAAGTATATATAGTATAGTATATATACTATATATCGTATATATATATTATATTATATATATATATATATATATATATTTATATTATATAATTGATATAATATATATATAGTATATATATAATGTAGTATAGTAATATAGTAATATATATATATAATATATAATATAGTGAGTATATATATATATATATAATGTATAGTGTAGGTAGTAATTATATGACTATATATATATATATATTATATTAATAGTAATATTATATATATACGTATAATATAGTAATAGTAGTATATATATATAGAGAGAGAGAGAGAGGAGAGAGAGAGAGAGAGAGAGAGAGAGAGAGAAGAGAGAGAGGAAGAGAGAAAGAGAGAAAGAGAGAGAGGAGAGAAAGTAAACTCCATCTAGGTTAAGCTTACGTTTACGGTAACGTAGATCACATCTAGGTTAGGTTTAGTGTCTACGGCATCGACGATCTATGCATATTAGGTTTAGGTATACAGCATCGAAGATCCCATACATAGGTTCGGTTGTCCAGAGGCCTTACTAGTAAGTTACGAGTTTTTGTGTAATTACACACGGAGAGTATGATGTTTAAAATAAATTAACAAATCGTAATTTAAGGTAAAGTGTTTGGAGATTTTTCTTGGAAAATTTTGTTTATATAATTCAAATTTATGTTTTTTTTTTTTTTTTTTGTTTTTTTTTTTTGATTTAGCGGATTTTTTTATTCTTTTGATTTTTTTTTAGTTTTCTTAGGCACAATTGCCTTTTAATTGTTTTTTAAAAATTAGTAATTAATTTTCTAATTATTACCTAATTAATATAAGTTTATCATATATATTATATCATATTTTTTTTTTTTTTTAAATTATATATATACTGTGTAATTTCTGAGCGATCTAGTTATGCACCCCGATTTTTATAAAATCACAGGATACACTCATAAAAAAAAACAAGGACAAAAAAGAACAGAAAATGACTGCTCAGTTAGGGAAAAGGTTAGCCTCAAAGTTGTTTAGGTCTCATTTTTAAAGGCCCTCTAGTAGGTTAGGATGGTTTTGTTAATAGCGCGGCTTGCGCACAAGAGGGAGGGGGTCTGGAGCCAAAACATAAGTGAAGTGGACTCAGAAGGGTTAAGATTTGGTGAGTAGACCATAGAAGAGGAATGAATTAAATACGACGTATCCGTAGATATTAAATTAAGTGGTCAGAGCACATGAGCTGGCACTGACACGGAGCCCCGAACTGGAATTCGGCTCCAAGCTACTCATATTTGGTCAAGTCTATAAGTAGATAATATTACTTGTTCAAGTGATGCGTCTTTTATATAAGTTTATAATTTATATAGGCTATGTTTTTAATGACGTAGATTCCGATTTTGAGGGTTCCAGAACCCTTAAATGCTACCGCGGTCCTAGGCCATGTTCCTAGCGCTAAATGGTGCCGACCTTATAATAAAATAATAATAGATGTATAAGAAACCAATTATTGAAAAATTATTGTTGTAGTGATTGACAGCTGAAATAGACAACTACCTTATTGATAATAAAAAAAATAATAATTGATTATTAAAAAATAAAATACTAATGCCCTATGATGGTACTGACTGACTAGTGTAAAATAAATATACAATTACCAATTTTTGAAAATTAAATAATTTCTTCAGATCTTTTTATTTCTTCCTATGTTAAATTCTATTTCTTTGTTAGATCTTATCTGATTTAGTATAATTATTTTTTTTATTTTTCTAATGTGTTTACATTAATGTGGCCAAATTTAATTATTTTTACTTTCTTTGAACTTCATTTACTGTAGGCTACTGTATGCTTATCCCAAAACATTCTTTCTTGATTCCTATTCCACCAGTTACGTTTCCTGTTTTCTTTGATTGCACTAGGCCCCTAAATGGAAATCATTCTCATTGAATTTTATTATCCAAGATTCATGTAAATGTTCCCTACTATTTGAAAATTGTTTTGGTTTTCAAATTCCATATCGCAGTCAATGATTCCAAGAATAGTCCTGAAACTCTTTTTTTTTTTTTTTTTACTCAAAGTTCACAAATTATTGGTATAACCCTATTCAAAGAACGACTTTTCTAGGTAATGTTACCCAATGTCTGGATGAAAAATGGAACCCTGACCCAATTTTCTTGATTTGACTTTAAGAATCAACTTTTTCCAATATTTATCTCTTTAAAAAAAAAAAAAACTATTGATAAATGTGGTGATTTCTTACCATGTTATAGGCTAACAGTATCACAAGATATTTTATTTACAGGTGTTTTTTTCATTTTATTGTTACGATTCAATTACTGAATCGTGTCAAGAATTTAATTTTTAGATAGATTATTTCTCATACTCATGGCTACAGCAATCATATATACAGTACAATAAATAATGTTTTTATATATATAATTACATATTTATTTATCTTTACTTTTCTTTTTTTTTTTTTTTATATATTTTTTTTTAAAATTTAAGAATTTATTTCAAAATTACGAAAAGGGCCTAGGTATATATTATTTTTATTTTTTTTATTTTTTTTTTTTCACGAAAAAATAAGGTTTGACGCTTTATGGTGAGTTAACTTTGCATCATAATAGTAGTAATTAAATGTTAAAGATGGAGACGTTTAAACAGAATTAAAGTTGAAAAAAATGACCACCCTTATAATATTAAATAATTAAACAGCAGAGAGAATTGAGGGTTTACTGCAGGAGCAGCTTATTATCGGATTGCATGTCCGGAAGATATTTAATCCAAGATTATATTTACAAACACACGGGATCAGAGGAATGCGTGGTCATAGCAAAATAATGAAAATGATTGATAAAGTCAGAGTCCAAGAAATCTTTAGAAACTATTGATAAACCTAATTTGAGTGAGAATAAGTAACAAAATCAGTTTTTAGAAAATGGAAATTTGACTGAGACTGAGAGTTTTATAATATATATATATAATAATAATAGCTAACTATATATGATATTAAATATATATCTATATAATATATATATAAAATATATAACTAATATTCTAATGGTAAAACTTAAAGTAATCTAATCTGAGACGTCAATTGTATAACGATTTCGATATATCGAAATATATATCAATACCGATATCTATCGAATATCTTTGAGACGATACGTATATAATATATATATATTAAATATATAATTAATATATTTAAATATTATATAATTATATATTAAATATTATATGATACTAAATTTAATAATATATATATATATATTAATATATATATACAATCAGTTATAATATTATAATATAATATATATATAATTATATTATTAGTTATTAATATAATATATATAATATTAACTATAATTATACTATATAATAAATATATATATATAAATATTAATATAATACTATATATATTAAAATGATACATAGTAATATATATTATTATATATCTTAGGTTAATGTATTATAACGATATATTCTAGTCAGCCACTAGAAGAGCAGCGAGAAGTCTCGATAATCTAACAAAAACTGACTAAACAGCTACCGGGAATAGGAATACATTGCTGGAATGCTGTGTACATTTTTAGTTCGGAAAATGCTAAAAAAAAAATTATTGTTAAATTCACTTATAGTAATATGAGTAGAAATCCCCTATTTAGAGACCTTTTTTATTGGTACTCGTTAAATAAATAGACTTTCTAGTAAAGTTTTGTTGTGTTTTTTTTTTAACTAAGGAATACCCAGAGGGTTAGACGCACGGATGGCAGGAGTCTGGGGTCTCTCGGCCTGCCCGGGGAACTACAGGGTTGGACTAATTTCCCCCCTCCGGGGAGGTTCTCCGGAACCCTTTGGTATTTGGGTGTCACGGGGTTCCTCCGCCTCCCCTAACTGGGGTAATGGAAAACGTCCCGCGCCCTTGTTCCCGTCGGCTTCGAGCCCCCTAAATTGCCGTTAAAATACCTTTACAAATATGATATATACTATATCCCCGCGCTCGAGCTCCCGCCCCCAAAAAAATAAAATGCAATTTTTGTTTTTTTATTTTGTTTTATTTCTGTTTACACAAAAACCACCAAAATTTTACAAGATTCCAAAGTAGTATTCCTTTTTCCCTGTAGCTATTGTAGTTTTTGGAGATATGATTTGTTGGCTCTTGCTGAGAGGCTGGCATGATAGTCATATATAGTACATTAACTCAATTAAATTAATCCCCAATCTATAACTGGTGTGGTTCACTGACATCTAAATAGGTTACTACGCTTCGAAACTCGTTTCGTTATGTAAAACGAACATAACATAACCACATTGAAAGGGCAAAATAGTGTGAATAACTCTAATTATTTGTGAAAAAAATAATTTGGGAGATAACAGTTATAGTATAATAAGCTGTCGAGCCACAACTGTACTAGTACATAAATTAAACTTTTCTCTACTTTGGTAATTCACATTCTTGTGACACTTTCATACAAACCTTTTTATCTAGTATCAACTAAAATGTTTGCAGATTGCTACACGATATTTTTTCAATTGTCTATGATGCACCCTATAA
>JABUQX010034244.1:12500-16398 GCA_015478945.1 Trachelipus rathkii
CAGCCGGTCGATTCCAACACACACCACTATACATCCGCTTAACCAACCGACTGTCATTCATCCTTTCCACATGACCAAACAATCTCAACATACTTTCATTTATTCTCTCGTTTACCCCTTTCTTCACACCACACAACTCCTCCTTTTATATCTCATTTTATCAATTCTTCTCACACCTAGCACGCCCCTAAGATTGTCCATCTGAACACATTGAACTTTAGATCTATACTTCTTATTCCAGACCATAGTCTCACTACCATACAATAACACAGGTAACAACATACCCTCATGTAAGACCCTAGCACACTCAAGACTTTGTCCCTTTACATTCACCAACGATTTAATTGCACCAGCCACCTTCCTGCCATTCACAACTTTCCTACTACACTCTACATCATCCGTTCCCTTCTCATCCAACACATACCCTAAATATTTAAACTCAGACACTTGTTCCAGCTGCTCACCATCTAACAATTCAAACCAAGGGCTGTCCTCACAACCATAACCTTACTCTTATCTACGTTTACTTTCAAACCCCTCCTTTTACACACCCTGCCAAATCTCTACCAATCTTCTCAAACTCTCTTCAGATTCACCACACAAAAAACAAATCATCCGCATATAATAGGTAGGTGTACCCTCCACTCATCTCCATTCTCCATCATTCTAACACCATTTCCTTCCACCCCCACCTCTAATTCTTTCATAACCCCATCCATATATAAATTGAATAACCAAGGAGACATAACACAACCCTGTCTCACTCCGCTATTAATACTAAACCAATCACCTTTGACACCATTTATTCTTACACACGCCTCACTATCGTCATACATACTTTTGATTCCATTCAGAAGCCTACCACCAACACCATATATCACTAACACCTGCCATAGAGCTTCCCTATTAACCCTATCATACACCTGTTGCAAATCCATAAAACCTAAATAAAATACAATACAATTAGATATATCCCACAAACCAAATTTTCAATGGGAGGTACTACCATCGCTTCGAGAAGCTGTTAATAGCAGTTTGTTAAGCAAATTTTGTCTTGTAAAGCAAGTGTAAATTTTTTTTTTTTGTGTTCAAATGCTCTATAAATACCTTGTAATCATTTTATATAGAATAGTTAATTGTTATAGGTGTAATCATTTTATATAGAATAGTTAATTGTTATAGGTACGCAGGAGTGTAAAGCTTGAAAATATTCATTACTTATATTCTCACTTGCTTTTAGAATTTTAAATATCTGGTAATGTATCTAGATTCCATTCCCTTAACTTACTGTATATATTTTTTTTTTTATTTTTCAGATCAAGAAATATCGGAAATTGCCCATAGAGTTGGTATTGTTTTAATAAAAGAAATCACTAAACTACTACAAACAAATAAAAATATTTTAAATTTTTTTAAAGATGTTGATGAAGACTTAAACGCGGTATCAAATATTAAGAAACTTAGTAAAATATGTGTAGCAAATTTGTCGCAAAAGTATTTAATTGGTAAGTTATTATATCTTTATTAATTTAAACTTGGAGATATCGTGTTTATTTCGTTGTAAATGATAAATAAAGTGCTACATTCAATATTAAACGCTTTATTTAATAATAATAATAATAATAATAATAATAATAATAATAATAATAATAATAATAATAATAGTAAAGCGATGTTATAGCCAAAAAAATTATATATAATAATAATAATAATAATAATAATAATAATAATAATAATAATACGAGTGGTGAAATTGGCGTGAGCTGGAGTGGAGAGGAGAGAGGGAGTTGCGATTCTGATGAGTAGCTTGTGGCACAGAGCTATGGTAGAATTTGTTTGGGCGAGTTCTAGAATACTAATGGTTAAATTTAAATTTGGAGAAGGTCGAGGTACGTGTGATTATAACGTATTTTCCATCTGAGAATGATGCTGAGGAGAGAGGGATTTTCTGGAATAATCTGAACGATTATGATGGGCGACTTGAGTGGCTGGATAGGTGATCGAAAAAGAGAATGGTACAAGGGCCTTTGGGGTTGCGGAAAAAATTGATAATGGTAGGAAGGTGATTGTTTTTTGTGAGAGAGAGGCATGTGTGTAAGTAATACATTTTTCGAGCACAAGAGTGTCTATAAGTTTGCGAGAGTTGGTGTAGGTAGTATGATTTATTTGGTGTTAGTGAAGAAGTTGAAATAAGCGATGAATGTTAAATCATTGAGGTGGTTGGGGATAGGAATATCAGATCATTATGTTGTTTCATGTAAAATTAAGTTGAAGAGGAAAAAAAATGGAACGAAGTGGGCGAATTATGGCGAGAAGTTAAGTGAACAGGGTTATAATTAAAAGTAGGTGAGTGCACTTGCAAATTAAGTCAGTATAATGTAAACAAAATGAAGCTGAACTAATCTGCACGCAAATGAAGGAAACATTTGCTAGCAGTGCAATAGAAGTATGGGTGTGCTAAAAGAAAAGTAAGAATGTCAATAATGGGTGGTGGAATGAAGAGGTGATGTAAGCGGTTAAAAGTAAAAGAGGCATTGTTAAATATGCTAAAGCCAATGATGAGATTTCTAAAGAAAGGTGTATGAAAATATATAAGGAGTTAAAATGGAAGACTAAATGTTGCATACGTAGGAGAAAAAAATGAAATAAATTGAACAGTTTGGAAGGAGGATGAATAAAGCTTTACAATAAGGAATAGGAGGCTGTTCTGGAAGGAAGTAGGAAAGGTTAAGAATGAGAGTAATAGGAATCTTCATAAAATAATGAATAGGGATGGTGTTTTCATGACTGACAAAATGGATGTGAGAATGGACTAGATGGAACACTTCGAAAATCTACGTTACATTGACTGTAAGGAAAAGGTGATGGTGATTGTGTTTGAGTTAATGGTGTAAGAAGAAATAGGTATTTTGGGAATGAGGTTCTAGGCAGAGTGAGAAAGTTGAAGAATGGTAAATTAGCGTGTATAGATGGAGTTACTGATGAAATGATCAAGAATGGAGGCGAGATGGTGATTGACTGGATATGGAAGTTGTGTAACGAACCGTTTGTGGAGGGTGTAATTCCGAAGGATTGGAGGAGAGCAGTAATAATACCCTTACATAAGGGAAGTTAGTTTATTGAGTGTTGTATGGAAGATAAATGCTGGTATTTGGTTGAAAGTGTGTGTTTAATGACAGGGACTGATTGTTAAGATGGTTTGGCTATATTGAAAGGACGGATGATTGTTGGTTGGTGAGTGTGTTGTGAATCGACCGGCTGGGAAATCGAATAAAAAGTAGATTGAGTCAGTAAACGATTGTCTTAAAATCAAAGTAATGAGAGTGGCAGAGGCGAGAAAAAGGGTGCATAATAGGAGTGAAGGGACATGGCTGTGGACGTGACCCAGGAGATGAACCATCATTGACGAGATACCGAAGTTGGGGTCTGTGTCGGTGGAGTTTTCGATGCGACGGGCTCGCACTTAAGGGTATTGTGTGTGTGTGTGTGGGGGGGGGGGAGTAAGAAATAATAATAATAACAAGTCTGATTTACTTTTTAAACTTTCATGAGTTCCATTTCATAACTACCTGGAAACCTTTTGTGAAATAATGATACGAAATTGAAGAAATGCAATAATCGCAAGCAAAGGCTTACAGAGATTTAATATTAATGACTGGAATGATATCAATCAAGAAACTAGTAAAGAAAGGAATTGATATTTGAATAAATCGGTAAAGGAGACCAGGAGATTGGAGAAGTAAAGTTAAAAAGCGATTTTCTGAGTTTATTTCTTTTTTTTTTGAAATACTTATGTCGTAAGCCGTTTTGAAAGAAAGCAGCAACAAAAATAATGCATGTAATTTATCAGGTTACTAATTTAGTAGCTGGATAAAGTTTTAGTGTATAAGTCAAATAA
>JABUQX010034245.1:0-39186 GCA_015478945.1 Trachelipus rathkii
CCCAGCCTTACCATTAATTAGTGAAAACTCGTCACAAACAGAAAATCCACCTAGTAGCTCATATGGACCGCGACGGATCTTCACTATTGGTAAATCGTCAATTGTAAGGTTCATGCCCTTGGCCCAGTGTGGGCCACACCATGCCCCCAACAAAACCCCGTCATTCTCTCCTATCATGCACCTTTATTCTCGCCTCTGCCAAACTCACAGTTCTCTCCTTCAGACATTCGTTCACCGACTCAATCCACTTTCTCTTCGCTCTGTCTCCCAGCCGGTCGGTCCCAACACACTCGCCACTTATACATCCGCTTAACCAATCCGACTATCATTCATCCTTTCCACATGGCCAAACCTCTCAAGCGATACTTTCATTTTATTCTCTCATTTACCCCTTTCTTCACACCACCACACAACTCTATTAAGTTCATTCCTCATTTTATTAATTCTTCTCACACTTAGCATGCCCCTAATTGTCCATCTGAACACATTGAACTTTAGATCTATACTTCTTATTCCAGACCATAGTCTCACTACCATACAATAACACAGGTAACAACATTACCCTCATGTAAGTCTCTAGCGCACTTCAAGACTTAGTCCCTTTACATTCCCAACGATTTAATTGCACCAGCAACCTTCCTGCCATTTCACAACTTTCCTACTAACAACTCTGCATCATCCGTTCCCTCTTCATCCAACACATACCCTAAAATATTTAAACTCAGACACTTGCTCAAGCTGCTCACCATCTAACATAACTTCACCCTGAGGACTGTCCTTCACATCACAACCACTAACCTTACTCTTATCTACGTTTACTTTCAAACCCCTCCTTTTACATACCCTGCCAAATCTCTCTACCAATCCTCTCAAACTCTCTTCAGATTCGCCACACAGAACCAAATCATCCGCATAATAAAAGGTAGGGGCACCCTCCACTCTCTTCTCCATTCTCCATTCATTCTAACACCATTTCCTGCCATCCCCACTTCGAATTCTTCATAACCCCATCCATATACAATGAATAACCAAGGAGAACATAACCACAACCCTGTCTCACTCCGCTTTTAATCCTAAACCAATCACCTTTTTAACACCATTTATTCTTACACACGCTTCACTATCGTCATAACATACTTTTGATTCCATTCAGGAGCCTACCACCAACACCATATATCACTAATACCTGCCATAAAGCTTCCCTATTAACTCTATCATACGCCTGTTGTAAATCCATAAAAACTAAATATAATTTATTCTTCTTCTCCCTCATTTTCTCAATCATTTGTTTCAATGTAAAGATTTGATCCACACATCCTCTACCACTCCTAAACGCACCTTGTTCTTCACCAATTCAGTCACTCGATGCACTCTTTCGACCAAAATACCAGCATTATTTACCTTCCCTACAACACTCAATAAACTTATTCCCCTATAATTTCTACAGTTCCCCTTTTCTCCCTTACCCTTATATAAGGGTACTATTACCGCTCTCCTCCAATCCGTTGGAACTATACCCTCCATAAACGCTTTATTACACAACTTCCAAATCCAATCAATCACCATCTCGCCTCCGCTCTTGATCATTTCACTAGTAATTTCATCTATACCTGCAGATTTACCATTCTTTCAACTTTCTCACTCTACCCATTACCTCCTCCTTACTAATAACCTCATCCCCAAAATACCTATTCCTTCTTGCACCATCAAAACCACACACCATTTCCACTAACACGCTCATTTCCATACTATTAATATTGTTGCAGATTTTCGAATGTGTTCTTTCCACCACTCCCCTCACATCATTTTCATCGGTTACAAAATAGCACCATCCCTATTCATTATTCTAAGCAGATTCCCCTTATTCTCATTCTTAACCTTTCGCGCTTCCTTCCAGAAGAGCTTCCTATTCCCTTGTATGTCCTCATTCATCCTCCTTCCAAACTGTTCATTTACCTCTTGTTTTCTCCTACGTATGCACCTTTTAGTATTTCTTTTTTCCTCCTTATATAATTCCAAGCATCTTTCTTTTGAAACTTCATCATTTGCTTTTAGTACATTCAACCACGCTTCTTTTTTACCTTTAACCGCTTTCATCACCTCTTCATTCCACCCATTCGCTGTTAACATTCTTACTTCCTACTTTAGCACATCCACACACTTCCTTTGCACTACTAACAATTGCTTCCTTCATTTGCCCCCATATTTGTTCAGTATCAACTTGTTCACATTCAACCGTTTTACTAGCGAGCGCTCTTACATACTTATCCTTATTGTCTTGCTCACTTAACTTCTCACTCTTAATTTTTCCTACTTCCTTTCGTATCACCTTCCTCTCCATCCAAGCCCCACACTAACTTAATTTTACATAGAACAACATAATGATCCGATAATCCCATTCCTAAACCCCTCACTGATTTAACATCCAACACATACTTCAACATCTCCTTCTTCACCAACACTAAATCAATCATACTTTTCACTTCGATACCATCTCTACCTACACCAACTCTAGTATACTTCTGGATACTCTTGTGTTTAAAGAAAGTATTACTACACACATAGCTCTCTCTTCACAGAAATCAATCACCTTCTTACCATTCTCATTTTCTCCCGCCACCCCAAAACCACCTGTTATCCCATCCCTTTTTTGATCACCTATCCAACCATTCAGGTCCCCCAACACTATCAATTCTGAAGTCTCCTCTCACCCCATCCAGAGCATCATTCAGATTATCCCAAAAAATCGTACTCTCTTCAGCGTTTCCCTCAGATGGACCATACGTCACAACCACACACACCTTGACCTTTTCAAACTTAAATTTAACCAATATAATTCTAGGATTCACACAATCAAAGTCTACCATAGCTTTGTACCACAGGTCACTCATCAAAATTTGCAACTCCTTCTCTTCCTCTCTCATTCATTTCCACACCAGCACACAACATTTCACACCCACACCACTCAATTCCAACGTTTCCTCACGCTTTTTGCCGTTCTTTGGGTGTCGCGGGGCCTCCGACCATCCCCTCCGGGGTATTAAACGTCCCCCCCTCCGTTCCCCATCGGCTCGAGCCCCCTAAAAAGGGTAAATACTCCATTTTAGGGGGTTCGTTGACTCACTGTGCCGTAAAACTAGCTCTAACTTTTACTGATACTGTTTAGTAGCTGCCGAAAGATTATATATATATAATATACTATATATATATTATATATATTATATATATATATAATATATATATATATATTATAAAAACTTTTATATATTTAACATATATATATTTTTATATATATACTATATATATATATATAATTGCAATGGTTTTCATTGCAACTCTTCAGTGGGAGGATATAAAAACTATTATATACTTCCACATATATATCTTCTATTTTGCTTATTTTATTAGTTTATTTTAGGATATAATAACTATTATATACTTTCGCTTATGTCTCTTCTATTTTATTTTATTTTAGTACCGTATTTGGATGTAAGATATAAAAAAGTCATAAGTATCAACTTATATTATTTAGTGGAATTTGTACTTTGCCAATATTGGGTATAATTACAAGAATTCCCTAAACGCCAAAAATCACTATAGACTACTTCAAATTTCAATAGCGTCCTATTAAGTTGTGCTTGTGAAATCAAAATTTATAATCAAAAATGTAAGGTGTTAGGAGGTAAATTGTAATTTTCACTTTCTCAACCTTTATCAATCTACTTCTATTCTCTTTATCTCTAACTCACCTATGCAATTTAACCTAATAAGTTAGTTAGTTATAATTTAATAAAGCCAAAAGGGCCGAGTTATCTTAAAAACTATCAGAGCTTCTCAAGGACCAAAAAAGTCTTTGAATAACCAACAAACCTAAGGTAAGGCTTATGTAGTTACACAATTGTAATTATATATTATTTTTTTTAATTTTTATATCATTCAAAGACTTTTTTGTTCAATTGTGTAATCTATATAGGTCCAAACGAACGGTTTTGTTACAAGTTCTTGATAACTCGTGCTAGCAATATTGCAAATTAAAATCAAACTATCTCCATCCCATGATGGTCCTGTGAAGGCTCCCTTTGTGCCGAATGTTCCGCAGCATCACCTTTCATCTCCGCGTCCTACAGATGGTTGGTCTTCCTTCTTGGCTTCCTTGGGTCCCCTTTTTTCGAAGTTTCTTGCGTCTTATCAGGTGAGTGGTTCTCTTCTATCGGCACTTTCTTGTGTATTCTCAGATCTCATGTCCTTGGTTTCTTCAATCCTTTTCCACAAGGGCCTTCCCTAATCTTGTATTGTGGGTTTCGTCGTTCCTCCTGGCACTTATCCGCTCTCTTCTTTACCCCGGTTGGTTGGGCTGGTTGTGTTCTTTCCTGGGGTTTATGTTGGGAATGGGATCTGGTGGGGTTCTTGCCAACTTCGATATCCGTGTTTGGTTGGTGGGGAGGGGATTCCTAGTTTCTTTCGTTCCTACCGGGTTTTCAGCGACTTGCGATACCGGGAGATCCACGCAGTTTTCGTGATTAATTTTATTTTTGTGACTTCTTGGATCTTTTCTGCGGAGGCCATGGGCTAGAGGGGACCTGTGAGGTCCCCATGAAGTCCTCAACCACTACAAGTACAAGTACAACTATCTCCGAAGCTTATAGCAGTTTTCGATATTTTGTGTAGGCTATTATTAGGTCAAAATCATTTTTAAATTAAGGTTTATTTGAACGTAGGAAAATAATAGAAACGGTAGAAGCCACGTGGGCCTATCGAGACTAGCCTATTGGCGTTTTTGTCCTAAGTTTAGTTAGTCTTAGTGTATTTAATTCAAAATTTGGTATGAGAGTTAGATAAGCAATGCATCATTGCCTAACCATTCCATTATAGTGATTTCCTAAAAAATTCAAGCTCAAACTTAGCCCTAGTAAGTCTAGGTCATTTTCAACCTCAAAATTTGTTGTTTTTTTTGTGGTCTTCTAAACCTTTTCAAAAATTCAAATCAAATAATTTGGCCTGGTGGTAGGCCATATCTCATTTTCCTCAAAAAAATTCAATTTCAAAGTTAGGCATTCTAGGCCTAGATCACTTTCAACTTCAAATTTTTAGTTTTTTTTTGTCTAATAGACCTTTTCAAAATTCAAATCAAATAATTTGGCCTGGTGGTAGGCTATCTTTCATTATTTCATCTTTCTTCAAGGTTTCATTTGTCCTTGGGTCATTCTAGCCAAATTTCAGCGAAAATGTCTGACCCAGAGATACAAGCCCTTCTTGATAGAGTTAATAAAAAATCTAAGCCTATAGTTCAAGACATTTCATCCCTCAAGGTACAAGTAGATATTTATCTTGGTCAAATAGAGAGTAGGCCTATAGATGATAATAAAGATAAAGATGCAGTTTATGTAAAGGATCTTGTAGAGGAAGTAGAGTCGTTGTTAAAAGATATTAAACAAAAGGATACAAGTATAATAAAATTGTACAACGATAATGAAGTTGACTCCCTCATTCCTGAGCTTCATAATAAGGAGTTGTGTAGTCAGATTCAGTACCAATGCTCGATTAAATCAAAATTAAGTGAATTAAAATTTAAAAGGGATCAAAATTCAACCCCTCCAAAAAATTCTTGCTCTCATTTCAGTGAATCTGTTCTTAGAGCTATAGATTGTGGTTTCTTTGAGGGCAATGAAACTGATAAGTTTGCTTATAAAACTTTTATTTCAAAATTTAAGAGTTCCTTAGATTTACAGAAAAATTTAAGTGAATCCATTAAATTCAACGGCCTAAAAAAATAAATTAAACAAGGATAGCCATTACTCTTCTGATTCAGAATCTTTCTATTAGTGGTTAATAATATATTTAAGGCTTCATGAACTTTTAGGACAAAGAGTTTTTAGACGAAAAATTCATCATTGATGAAATCATTAAAAAAATAATATCTTTAAAACCAGTATTTGACCCAACATATAATGCGACTAGGGTTTACTTAAATGATATCAGGACATTAATATATGAACTTGAGAGTTATAACCTCAAATATCTTGAGGAGGCTGCTGGATTAGTAGTACTTAGCCACATAGTTTTATCAAAATTACCTAATGTGGTAGTAAAGGAAATTACTCGCAAGTTGAATACCAATTACCCCGATTTAAATCAGATATTCGAAAGTCGGTTGTTGAAGTTATAAAAAATATTGTTAAAACGTCAAATTCATAATAAAGGTCAAAAATTTCAATCAAGTCCCTTCCCATAATACTTATTCAAAATTTAAAAATATAAATACTTCGGATAAACCTAATTTTAAATTTAAAATTAATGAAAATCAAAGGACGAATGAGTCCTTAAAATCTAATAATAGGCCTGATTCCAATTCTGCTTTGCAAAATTTCAAAACTCATACTAATGAAGTTAGTGGAAATGAAGCTTCTCATAGTATTGATTCTTCCACTTCTAAAATCAAAGGTTATTCGAGATCATGTAAGTTTTGTTCATCCCAAGGTCATGTGATGACCAATTGCAATGTTTATCAAACTTATGAGTTAAGAATTAAAAGGTGTAATGAAATAAATCTATGCCCCAAATGTTCAAGTACTAAACATACCGCAGATCAGTGTCCTGGACTTGAGGAGCAACTTTCTTTCAGTTGCCAAGTTTGCAATAAAAGAAGTCATATTACAGCTCTTTGTAAGCAAAGGAAAAGTTCCACCCTCACAAATGTATGTCTTAGTTTTAGCCAAAGCACCAACAATTTATATTTGTTACCATCAATTACTATAAGGATTGGTAGAGGTAAAGTTTCGGCTTCAGTTCGATGCTTAGTCGACTGTGGCTCACAGAGGTCCTACCTTTCTAAAAGAGTCCTTGACAAACTCAATATATCTGTAGAGAATCATCAAAGCACTCAATACGATATAAAAACCTATTTAGGTGTTACCACCCGCAGTTTGAAAGAGACTGTTCTTGATGTATATATGAACCAGTCTTGTTTCACCCTTCCTCTTTTGGTTGATGAGGATCTTCAATTAAGTTATGAGATTAAGTTCGTAGATCAGGCTCTAATTAATTTAAAAAAATCTTATAAATTGGCTGATTCAGGCTATAAAGAGTCTAATAACTCATTTTTCGATTTGGATGCCTTAATTGGCATTGATTTAATAGAGTATTTCCCTCAACTAGAATTGATTAAATGTATGAGTGGATCTGCTTTTAAGTTAAGAGATGGTTCTATTATTCCATTTGGAAATATTACTAATTTTATATACAATAATCAAATAAGAGTTTCAAATCCACCATCAATTGTTCAAAATCATAATCATATTCAAAATCAAAATCTAAATCAAAATCAATTGCAGGTTAACCATACTTTGGTTAATGCAGTCTTAAACCCTGTACATTCTTATTTTAATCCTTTAAGCCACATACTAAGTAATTCTGAGGTAGAGCAAGGATTAGAAAACATGTTCAAATTAGAGTCCTTAGGTATAGAAGGTATGCATAATAATAAATCTGAAGATGATTTGAAACAGATTGAAAAATTCAAAGGTAGTATAGAGTTCAAAGACGGAAAATATCATATAGATCTTCCATGGATTGAAGATAAACTTCCCTTGTTGCCATCAAACTATAACATTGCTCTTGCAGTGCTTAATAGAGTTCATGAAAATTTAGAAAGAAAAGATTTAGTTAAAGCCTATGATGATGTCTTTCATTAACAATTAGCTGTGGTATATTGAAGATTCAATGTATCTCCCTCTGGAGTATAAAAAATTATATTTGGTTCCTCACAGACCTGTTAATCAAAATCTGGATGAACAAGTCCATCAACAAAGCGTTCAGCCTGTGTTTAACTGTTCTCTTAAACTTAACTCTTACATCTCTAGATTGGCAGGCCTTTATTACTGACCAGATCATTCTTCCCTATTGTGGCGCATTTATTCTGCGTCCGATCAAATCAGTTTTATTCATGTATGTCGGATATAAAAAAGCCTTTCCTTCAGATTAATTAAATCTATCGAAGACCGCAAAATCGGCTTTTGCTTTTTGGAAAGTAAATCGGTCATTATAAAGGCTTATCGATACTCAACCATTGTTTTTGGTTTCACATCATCACCTTTCATCCTCAATTATATCATTAAGCATCATGCTCAGTCTTATGAGGATGATGCATGTACTCAGATTCTGTTGAATAATTTTTTTGTTGATAATTTAATTATTAGTGGCAATGATCTACAACATTTAAAAGAACTTTATCATGAATGCAACAAAAGAATGGAAGATGGTGGTTTCCATCTTAGAAGTTGGGACTCTAATAATGATCAATTAAGAGCTGTTATGGAAGAAGAGGATAGAATAGTTCAACATCAGGAATCGGAGGATAAGGTTCTTGGATATCTTTTTAATCCTCTTACAGATAAGTTAAAACTAGCAAAATTTTCAGTAAATGCTGATGCAAATACCAAAAGATTGTTGTTATTTGCTGTGTCCAAGGTTTTTGATTCTTTAAATATCTTTTTACCCGTAACTTTAAGAGGTCGGTTATTAATTAGGAAATTATGGCAATTAGGTCTCGATTGGGATGAAAAGGTCCCTGCTGATGTTTTAGTTTCCTGGTCTTCTCTTTGTTCAGATTTAAATAAATTACATAATATTGAAATTGAAAGGTGTGCTTTCTCACCTTCTCCCTCAAACTCTTTATTCGTATTTTGTGATGCTTCTTCATCTTGTTATGGTTTTGTCGTTTATAGTATAGGTCAAGGTTCTAATTTAATATTCTCAAAGGCCAAGGTGGCCCCTCTCAAATCTAGGGCTTTGCCCTCTTTAGAGTTGTTGTCTGTGTTCTTATTTTTCAAGTGTATCAAATCAATATTATCAGAATTTTCTAATATTCAGTTCAAAAACATAAAGGTCTTTGTAGATGCTCAAATTGTCCTTTCATGGCTCCTATCTGGAAGAGCAAAAAATAAAAATATTTTTGTAAATAATAGACTCAAAGAAATTTATCAAATCAAAAAACAAGTTGAGCAAGAGTACAAAGTATCCATTTCTTATGCTTATATCAATACTGCTGAAAACCCAGCAGATCTGATTACCAGAGGTGTTACAACTTCTACTTTTCTTTCAAAATTGCCATTATGGCTAAAGGGTCCTTCTTGGATTCTCCTAGATCAATCTCAATGGCCTATTAGTAAACTTAAATGTTTTTCTGAGGCCAATAAGGAAAAGACTTTACAATGTCACACATCTGTGGTAGCTACTCAGTCTTTATTACAATTTAAAGATTACTCAAGTGTGCATAGGCTTTATAAAGTAACTTCAAAAATATTCAAATTCATTAGCAGGAGTAAGGGGCTGGATGAAGATTGTGATCAGAAAGCCCAACTCTATTGGTTGAAGATAATGCAGCAGCATTGTTTTTCTAAGGAGATATTATTTCTCCAAAATCCTAAAAAGGATGAAATTCCACTGCTGGTTAATCAACTTAATTTATTCATAGATGATAAGGGCCTCATCCGATCCAAAGGGAGAATTGCCAAGACACTTTTATATAATGATGATGTGATAAATCCAATTCTTCTTGGCAAGGATCATCATCTCACTAAATTAATAATAAGAGACTTTCATTCAAGATGTCAACACTTGGGTGTTCAAACCACTATCAATTTCATCAGAGCTCATGGTTTCTGGATTACCAAGGCCAGGCAGGCTGTAAAGAATGTTTTGTCAGACTGTATAGTATGCAAAAAATTTAACAGTATACCCTTTAAATATCCAAAAATGACTAATCTTCCTCATCATAGAGTTAATTTTGTGCGTCCTTTTGAGCATATTGGCGTGGACTTTACAGGCATCTCGTTCTTGTAAAGATTTAAGTGATAAGGAACTCAAAAAAATGTATGTAATTTCACCTGCCTTAATATAGAGCTATTCATGTTGATGTCCTCCCAGATATGTCCACTGAATCCTTTTTACTTTCATTCCAACGTTTCACAAATATATATGGCATACCATCCAATTTGTACTCAGATACTGCCAGGAATTTCAAGCAAGGTGGAGTATACTGTTAGAATCTTTGTCTTCAGATATGTTCTCCGAACATATGCGTATCAATAACATCAAACATTACAAGATTCCAATCTATTCCAGTTGGGTGGGATCAGTTTGGGAGAGAATGATACGAACAGTTAAAGGATGTCTCTATAAAACTATAGGTAAAGCAACCTTAACCTACTTTCAACTGTTAACAAGTATTTCAAATATCACCAATGTTATCAATTCAAGACCTTTAACCTATAAGTCATCAGATAATGATTTGGAAGTTATTGCTCCAAATTCCTTTTTGAAGCCTTATGGCAGTTCAAACCTCATATTCAATGAAGTTTCCACCCCAATATGGAAAAAACTTCCTCCCTCACAACAAGACTTAGCCATAACTCTAACTGCTCAAGGAAGAGTTTTGGAGACTTTCAGGGAATTATGGTATGAGTCTTACCTATTAAATTTGCGCCAGACTAGTAGAAGTCTCTATCAGTCAGAGTGGACCAACAGAATTAAGGTTGGAGATATAGTTCTGATACACACACCTAATAAGCCTAGACCCTTCTGGCTTTTGGGCAGAGTTCTGGAAGTCATTGTTGGTGATGACGATAAGATCAGGAGTGTGTTATTAAAAAGGGGAGATGGACAAACCTGTCATTATTCTATTTGTCATCTCTACCCATTGGAGTTATCTATTACCCACTCTGTCTCCAGTGGAGAAGCTGATGCTGAAACAAGCAGTGATCTCTCCAATTCAGATGGTCAAAACAATGAAAATACAGATCAAGTTGATCCCTCAAATTCAAATTCAGTTATTCAAAGTAATAGTGATACTGCTATTGTAGATGTACAACCTTCAACTTCAGGTATAAATTCACCTCAATACTCTCAACAAAATCAAATTTCTCAGCTCAATTCAGTCAAAGAAAACCTCTTAGACAGGCTGCTGTCAAAGTCGAAGAATTTTCCTTTCGCAGTATTTATCTGATTTACGTAAAAAATTTAATTCTTTAATTGCGCAATGGTTTGCCATGGCGTGGCTTGCTGTTTACTAGTTTCGTGTGCTGTGTTTCAATCTGTCTTCGGCTCTCTGCTGACGCTCTTAGTTCGGAGTTAGCTCTCACGGTTCTTGATGTACGTGGGGGTTACTGTCTGCTATCTTCAGTCCGTTCTAAGGGCATTTTTTAACCGGTGTTGGTAGGGCGAACGTGATGTAGGTGCGCGATGTCCTGAGGGTGACTCAACCCATTGCAACTCTTCTAGTGGAGATATAAAAAACATATATACTTCCACATAATCCTTACTATTTTTTGCTTATTTTAGTAGTTTATTTTAGGATATAAAAACTATTATATATATATACTTTCACATATGTCTCTTCTATTTAATTTTATTTTAGTACCGTATTTGGATGTAAAGATATAAAAAAGTTCATAAAGTATCAACTATATATTTAGGGGAATTGTGTACTTTGCCAATATTGGGTATAATTACAAGAATTCCCTAAACGCCCAAAATCACTATAGACTACTTCAAATTTCAATAGCGTCCTATTAAGTTGTGCTTGTGAAATCAAAATTTATAATCAAAAATGTAAGGTGTTAGGAGGTAAATTGTAATTTTCACTTTCTCAACCTTTATCAATCTACTTCTATTCTCTTTATCTCTAACTCACCTATGCAATTTAACCTAATAAGTTAGTTAGTTATAATTTAATAAAGCCAAAAGGGCCGAGTTATCTTAAAAACTATCAGAGCTTCTCAAGGACCAAAAAAGTCTTTGAATAACCAACAAACCTAAGGTAAGGCTTATGTAGTTACACAATTGTAATTATATATTATTTTTTTTTAATTTTTAAACCACTCTACAACTGTTTTTGGACTAAAATCAACGTACCTTTGTTACTGTTACATGTTGTACAAAATAAAACAATGCTAAAAAAAACTAGCAAACTGCAATCGTTTTGGCATATATCAAACAAATCACTTACATTCATTTCTAAACTTACGCTGACAACTCCATTTAGCACAACCGACGAATATAAAGTTTGAACCAATACTGATCCAATTGTTTGTTACAGTGTTGGCAACCCAAAATATCAGAAGGCACTACATTTTATTAAAAAAAAGTCAAAATGCCAATATTTGATGAAAAAAGCAATAGACGCTTCAAAAAATCAGTAAAAATAAGAACACGCGTTTAGTAAATTTTGCACTAAAGTAGCAATAAACGCACTAGATCTATTGCAAAATGCACCAAATTGGCAACACTGAGTCCATATCTTTTACAAATAATCGATTTACAACTAATCGATTTAATATTACAATATCAATGTATCGTTAATTCCCATAAAATATCGACTGGACTTAGTTTTTATTTTTCTGCTGCATATAATTAACCTATATATATATATTATATACATATAAAAACTATAATATATATATTTTTTTTTTTTTATTTTTATATTATATAAATAAAAAAAAAATATATATATATATATATATATATATATATATATATATATATATATATATATATATATATATATATATATATAGGTAAAATTTTACTTTTCGGCAGCACTAATTTTTTTAGTTTATTTTCGATATTTGTTGGGTTCGATTAAATCGAAAATCGATACTTTGTTATATCGATACATAAAATCGATATTTGCTAAGATCGATATTTATAATATTGTATAATATATATATATATATATATATATATATAAATAATATATAATATATTATATATATATATATATATATAATATATATAGTATATATATATATATATATATATAATATATATTATAATATATAGTAAATCAAATGTCACAAATAGTTTTGAGATTTATAGAGTACGAATAGATTGTTGAAATCAAATGTCCCAAAGTACTCATTTTTGGGATTTATTGTTTTTTGGGGTATATCACTAACGAATACCCACGGGTAGTCCGCCCCGATGTCAGGAGTCGGGGTCTCTCGGCCTCTAGGTGGACTACGGGGGGGACTAATCCCCCCCTCCGGGGATGGTCTCCGGAACCCCCGCTCTTTGGTCTTTGGGTGTCGCGGGGGTTCCTCCGACCATCCCCTCCGGGGTATGAAACATCCCCCCCTCTGTCCCCCATCGGCTCGAGCCCCCTAAAAAGGGTAAATACTCCATTTTAGGGGGCTCGTTGACTCACTGTCCCGTAAAAGTAACCCTAAACTTTACTGATCCACTGTGCCGTAAAACTAGCTCTAACTTTAACTGGAAGACTGTTTAGTAGCTGCCGAAAGATTATATATATATATATATATATATATATATATATATATATATATATATAAAAATAAAAATATATATATATATATATAATATATATATAGTATATATATATATAAATATATACCTATACTAGAAGACTGTTTAGTAGCTGCCGAAAGATTATATATATATATATATATATCACGGAAAAAGTTAAACCAGTCTACAACTCTTTTTGGACTAAAATCAACGTACATTGATACCTTTGCTACTGTTACATGTTGTACAAAATAAAACAATGCTAAAAAAACCTAGCAAACTGCAATCGTTTTGGCATATATGAAACAAATCACTAACATTCATTTCTAAACTTACGCTGACAACTCCACTTAACATAACCGACGAATACAAAGTTTGAACCAATACTGATCCGATGTTTTGTTAACAGTGTTGCCAACTCAAAATATCACAAGGCACTAGATTTTATTAAAAAAAAGTAAAAATGCCAATATTTGATGAAAAAAGCAATAAATAATAAATAAGCAATAAAAGCAGTAAAATTTTGCACTAAAGTAGCAATAAATTATAAATAAGTAATAAAAGCAGTAAAATTTTGCACTAAAGTAGCATTAAACGCACTAAATCTATTGCAAAATGCACCAAATTGGCAACACTGGTTTTGTACTTTATCATGTCTAATATAAATAATCGATTTACAACTAATCGATTTAATACTACAATATCAATGTATCGTTAATTCCCATAAAATATCGAGTGGACTTAGTTTTTATTTTTCTGCTGCCGAAAGGTAAATATTAAGCCATATATAATAATATATATATATATATATATATATATATATATATATATATATATATATATATATATTATTACCTTCCGTTTTCTTCTTTTTCATTATTGTAGTCTTACTCGTCACGTGATCCCAAGCTTGCTTGCCATTGGTCACCGATTTCGCCATTTTCGCCTCGAACAAAGCTTTTACCATCGTTCCTCTAAAACATCCAAATTACGTGTTTTCCATTATAAAACATTTGCTAGATCTTGTGGATATTGATCGTGTGAGCATCAGTGATTCTGTTAATACTCGTTTAATGCTCCAACAATTCTTCACTTTAACCTTTGCCTTCGAATTGTACAAGGTCTGTGTCTCGTGTTATTTTTAAGCCCTAATTTTTGTGCCATTTCATAAAGTGAATAATTTTTGTCAGTGATATTTACTAAAAAAACATTCAGCATAAATAACCTTTATTGTGTATTACATTTTATTTAGATTTAAGCAATTTATTAATATTTTATTCAATTATGTAATGAATCTATGCCAAAAATTTTATATATTTTATGTAATAGTTTCCCTTAAAACAAAATAAAGAAAACGAATATTTTATGCATAACTTTCATATTTTATATTGTAAGATTATTATTATTATTATTATTATTATTATTATTATTATTATTATTATTTATTGTTATTATTGTTCCATATGTTAATTATGTTTACTATTTCAAATAGATTTCCGACTTCCGACCGCTGATCGATGTTTTATTATTGACCCAGCCTTTCTGATTTGTGTAGTAACGCCCAACGTTATAGTGGTGCCCCTTCGTGATCTGGAGTGAGTGCTGACGCTGTTACATATCCCAGCACTCCTGGAATCCTCTCTCATCTCAACAGGATACACACGGATCCGCATCCTCAAGCAGACGCGTCACTTTTATAAAATAATTACTCATATTTTTACGATAGAATTTCAAAATTTTAACAGGTCGAAATCCTGTCTTTTCAATTACTTATTTTTACATCATTTTCGCCCATAAAAGCGGCATAATATATATTTTTGTTAACATTCCTATACATATTTGTGAAAATTTACTCAGTTTTTGGTCTCCGACCATCATATTTTTCATATTTAGCGTATGTAAGTTGCGTTTTAGCGCATTTAATTTCGTAATTGTCCTCAAAATATTTTTACATTTTACATATTTTAATCATTTATTTTTACATTATTTTAGCCCATAAAAGCGGCTTACTATATATTTTCCTCATCCATTGTATACCTTTTTGTAGTATTTAGTCTATTATCTGGTCCCTGACCATTATTTTTACAATATTTAGCGTGTGCAAATCGCATCTTAAGCATATTTTTTTTTTTTTTCGTAATATTGTCTTCGAAAAATTTTTTTTTTTTTTTTTCTTCAATCGTATTATACAAATAAATTACAAATAATGTCCCCTCCTGATGCTGCAAATACTGAAAATATGAACGTAATATCCCAGCAGCCCGCCTCAGATAGGGAATCCCCTAGTGTATATACTGGTAAGTTCCTCAATAATGACCTGGATCTCACATTTACGCTGCTCGAGCTCCAGCTCGAATCTACCAACGAGCTTGTCCGATTCAGAGCCCTATTGAACATATTGCCTGTTCCTGTGTTACAGCGCCTGAAAGATGTTTTACCCTCCTTACATTCCCACAACCAGCCCTATACTCAACTTAAAACCGAACTTTTAAACCGGCTGGGAGAAACCGACGCCGAAAAAGTAAAAAAACTTTTGACTGGTGGGTCTCTTGGTGACCGTCTACCTTCAGTACTGCTATCAGATATGCTAAATCTCCTTGACGGTCCTCCCGTAGGTAATTGTATACATATTGTTCGTCATCTCTTCCTACAGAAACTCCCTGCAGAGATGCAATTGCGCTTAGCCACCGTCGACCCTAATTGTTCACTACAAGAATTAGCTACTTTTGCTGACAGAATTTGTAAAGCGAAACCTCTTCCGACAGCAGACATACCTTCACAAGTTTCGCATATCACAGATCCCACCTGTGATAATAACTTAACACCAGCGTCACTATCGCATGTAAATGAGTCAGTTAACGCGTTGCGCCACCCACCGGCCCCAGAAAATGCTTATATTTTATCACAATTACAGGTGTTACAGAACACCATCATGGACTTAACTACGAGATTGCGAGCTTTGGAAATGCGTTCCACTGCTCCTCCCCCCCCTCCTCCTTCCCCTCCTTATCCTCAACAACAATATCCTTATCCTCAACAACAATATCCTCAACTTCAACAGTATCCTTCATCCTCTCATCATCCTTATTCCCCGCCTCCTTCATGCCCCCCGCCTCCTTCATACCCCCAGCCCCCTCCCAATGCATCAAACACTTATTCTGCTTACAATTATGGTCATAATTCTCGCTCTCCAACTATGCAACGACGTTCATATCGTCGCTCACCTACTCCCTCGCGTCAGTTCGCCTCTTCTCCTGTTGATTCTCAGGCTTTGGTTCAGTATCCGTCACATAACCAACAGGGTATTTGTAGGAACCATCAACGTTTTGGAGATCAAACTCGGTCATGTCTTAAGCCTTGCACTTTCGGGAATTTAAACTTAAACACCACTCCATAAATTCGCTCGGAGTGGTTTCAAAGGCGTCAAACTTACTTTGTGTCTACGATCCATCCACCAAACTATCTTATCTCGTCGACTCAGGGAGCAGCATTTCCGCTTTTCCTCGGTCCATCCTCGGAAAAACTCGTGCTCCAGAAGCATCAGGTTCTTTACGCGCTGCCAACGGCACAACCATTAACACTTATGGTACCAAACGACTCCACTTAACGCTCTCGTTCCGTCGTGATTTTATATGGGACTTCACGATTGCCGACGTCACTTTACCAATAATAGGTGCCGATTTTCTGTCCCACTTCAACCTTCTTGTAGACATGAACCACAACCGCATCATTGATTTTGAGACACATTTCTCATCCGCTTGTATTCGTGCGTCTGCTTCCATCAGTGGCATACATCTTTCCCCATCTAATAATGTTTTTGAATCGTTATTAATCACCGATTTTCCAGAGCTTCTTTCTCCAGTCTCGAAGTTCCCCCCTGTGAAACATAATGTTGTTCATCACATTGAAA
Source organism: Trachelipus rathkii (assembly GCA_015478945.1). Lineage (NCBI taxonomy): Eukaryota > Metazoa > Arthropoda > Malacostraca > Isopoda > Trachelipodidae > Trachelipus > Trachelipus rathkii. The sequence continues at coordinate 17,213 of JABUQX010034245.1, forward strand.
CTTCCGGCAGACCTCCATTCTCTCACGCTCGACGTCTTGCACCAGATAAACTCAAAGCTGCGAAACTAGAATTTGAATCTCTCTTAGAGAAGGGCATCATCCGACCTTCTAAGTCTGACTATGCCTCTCCCTTACATATGGTGCTCAAACCAAATGGAGATTACCGTCCGACTGGCGATTATCGCTGCCTGAATGCGATCACCCGCCCGGACCGCTATAATGTCCCTCATCTACAGGATTTCACATCCCACCTCTCTGGCTGTACCATCTTCTCAAAAATTGACTTAATTTCGGCATTTTTTCAAATTCCCGTCAATCCGGAAGACATTCATAAGACTGCCATTATCACTCCTTTCGGCCTTTACGAATTTCTTCGAACGCCATTCGGTTTACGAAATGCTAGTCAATCATTTCAACGTCTTCTAGACTCAGTATTACGTGGTTTACCCTTCGTATTCGCCTACATAGACGACTTATTGATTGCCAGTACCTCTCCGGAAGAACATACTTCACATCTCAGGCAAGTTTTTACCAGACTAAGTGAATTTGGTCTATGTGTCAATTCTTCCAAGTGTGAATTCGGAGTTTCATCCTTAACTTTCCTCGGACATACAATCTCTGCCGACGGTATACGTCCCCTTGAGGATCGTGTGGCAGCCATTCGTGAGTTTCCGAAACCCGTTAAACAGCGTCAACTCCGTCGTTTTTTAGGGATGGTAAACTTCTACCATCGTTTTATACCGTCCGCCGCTAAAATTCTCCTCCCGCTTCACGCACTTCTTAAACATCCACGTAAAGGTTCTGCTGCTTCTGTCACTGTAGATTGGAACGACGAAGCAACTAATGCCTTCACCGCCATCAAGGAAGCCCTTGCCTCTTCCGTGTTACTTATATTTCCATCCGATACAGCCCCGACTAGAATCAATACCGACGCTTCAGACTTCGCAGCTGGAGCTGTGCTGCAACAATTTATTGACAACGAATGGCGTCCATTAGCTTTCTTTTCTAAAAAGTTCCAGCCGCCTGAAACAAGGTATAGCGCATTTGGAAGGGAACTTCTCGCAATTTATTTAGCTATTAGGCACTTCCGTTACTTCATAGAAGGTCGGGAATTCCATGTTGTAACCGATCATTTACCCATCACGCATGCCATTACAGCTTCCACAGCGAAACAGTCACCGCGTGAAGCCCGCCACCTTGAATTCATTGCCCAATTCACAACTGATATCCGCCATATAAAAGGAAAAGACAACATTCCTGCCGATGCTCTATCCCGAATTAACGCTATCTCTCCTTTACCAGACATTGATTTCGTCGAAATGGCTCGTCTGCAGCAACTCGAAGAGATTGTTTTTCCTAGTGCTTCTTCTTACGACATTCAAACTGTAGAAATTTTTGGTTTTCCACCTTTGTTATGCGACGTCTCTTCCGCACATCCTCGTCCAGTAGTACCAACCCCCATGCGCCGAAAGGTGTTTCACACCATTCACGATGTGTCGCACCCAGGGGTAAAAGGTAGTCAAGTTAAAATAGGTAAGCATTTCGTTTGGCCGTCCTTACTAAAGGATGTTAAACAGTGGACAACGCAGTGTCTCAACTGTCAAAAATCCAAAGTGCATAGGCACACTGTCGCACCTCTTCAGCAATTTCTTCCCCCTGGTGAACGTTTTGACCAGGTGCACATTGATTTAGTCGGCCCTTTACCACCCTCAAATGGTTTCACACATATTTTAACGTGTATAGACCGCTACACTCGATGGGTAGAAGCCATTCCCTTGCGTGATACTTCCAGCGAGACAATTGCTCAGGCATTTCTGTACAACTGGATAGCCAGGTTTGGCACTCCTTCGACCGTGTCCACAGACCAGGGTAGGCAGTTTGAGTCTTACCTCTGGAAGGATCTTATCACTCTAATTGGCTCTAAGCGCCTTCGCTCTTGCAGCTATCATCCGCAAAGTCAAGGCATGGTGGAACGTTATCACCGGCAGCTAAAAGCTTCTCTTATGGCCCATGGAACACCGGAAAATTGGTCCGAAACTCTTCCTCTTGTCCTCCTCGGTATCAGAACTTCGTACAAAGAAGACCTTAAATGCTCCTCTGCTGAGCTCGTCTATGGCTCTACCATCCGAATACCTGGTGAGTTTATCCTTCCTTCTCCAAAAACTTCGAACCAGCACACTTTTCTGTCACGCCTTCGTCAGTGTACCGCAGCATGGAAACCATCTTTGCCACGCCACCCTCCCCGTCCGACTTACATGCCTGCGGATTTGGAGACTTGCTCTCATGTGTTAATTCGGCATGACTCACACCGAAGTCCGTTGCAAGCCCGTTACGACGGACCTTTCCTCGTATTAAAACGCTATCGAAAGTTTTTCACCTTACAGAAGGGGAGCAAAAGCGAAAACATATCAGTGGATAGGATCAAACCGGCTTATTTCGAACATGATCCCGCTTCTTCCACCACTCCTCCTCCACCTTCTGCACCCGCACCATCTACCTCTACTTCGCAAGATGATATCAACTTTATGCCCGTTCTGCCTTTTACATCAACTTGTTCTCCAACCGAACCTGATCCTTTGCCAACTCCCTCAGCTATTGTCACTACTTCGCCAGCTACTTCAGCACCCCGCGCTACGACATCTCCGCCTCCTGTTCCAATACAGATTCCTCCTCCGAATCCGGAACCTATTTCGACTCAGACTTTACCGCCTTGTCTACCTCGTTCTACATCGCGTTATGGACGTACTCTTCGCCCTGTTGTCCGATTTTCACCTTGATCTAAACGACGCTCCACTGTTTAGAGGGGAGCTCTATTACCTTCCGTTTTCTACTTTTTCATTATTGTAGTCTTACTCGTCACGTGATCCCAAGCTTGCTTGCCATTGGTCACCGATTTCGCCATTTTCGCCTCGAACAAAGCTTTTACCATCGTTCCTCTAAAACATCCAAATTACGTGTTTTCCATTATAAAACATTTGCTAGATCTTGTGGATATTGATCGTGTGAGCATCAGTGATTCTGTTAATACTCGTTTAATGCTCCAACAATTCTTCACTTTAACCTTTGCCTTCGAATTGTACAAGATTTCCGACTTCCGACCGCTGACCAACTTGTATTATTGACCCAGCCTTTCTGATTGTAAACCCCAACGTTACATATATATATATATATATATACTATATATATATATCATCCAAGACTGGGAGTAAGGTGCGTGACATGCACCGGAAACATAAAAGTAGTAGAAGAATATAACACAAGTCGAAAAGAAAGCCCAACCTTGCCGCCCCCTTTATACCTTTAAGTGAGAACTCGTCGCTGTCAGAAAATCCACCCTAGAGCTTCACGGGACCACGCGGACTCTTTCTATGGCATCTCATCAATGTGGGGCTCATCCCTTGGCCCAGGTGGGCCACAACCTTACCCCCTCACAAAACCCCGCCATTCACTCCTATTATGCACCTTTCCTTCCTCGCCTCTGCAAACTTCCACATTTCTCTCTTTCTGGCAATTCATTTTACTGATTCATCCAGCTTTTTTCTTCCGGTCTCCCAGCTGGTCGATTCCTAACACACTCACCACTATTCATCCGCTTAACCAACCGACTATCATCCATCCTTTCCACATGACCAAGCCGTCTCAACGTATTCATTTATTTTTTTATTACAGATGTCACCACCATGCAGAGCCCTTTTCAAGGAGGGGGGTTTGCACGCCTCAGAAGTCAACAGCTAACGTAAATTAAGCAGATGAGTACAGACGCAAGTAGTGATGGAGCACTTTGGGCTCCTACAGCTTTTTCTCAAAAAGTATAAGAGCCTATAATGGTCCTGAACTTGGAATATAATCTATATATGTGTTAAGCTCGTAATCCTGTGTAATTTTCAGGTTCTGTAAGGATGTATATAGAGGGGGGGTCTCACCCGAGAGCGTAGCGCTACGCCCGGCGTTAAAGCCCTTTTGGCTTTTGCCAAACCCGAAGATTTGCGTAAGCCCTAACGTGACGTTGGGATCGAGTGTGATGACGTAACTCGGCGCAGCCGAGATTTAGCGTCAGCACGCGGCGCGTGCGGTGCGCATACACCATACACATTATTAATTATATTACGTCGAAGATTCGATTTCCGAAGGAAATCGAATCTGAGTCGAAAAATGATCCCTGTAAGGGATCGTTTTTTACGCATTCCGCCTTCGGATTCCGCCGTGGCCGCGCCTTCGCATCCGGTTTTGCGACGCCGACGTTGAGAGCCTGCCTGCCTCCGCCTCCGAACTTATCGTATCGTCTAAAATTTGGAGGATGGTTAGATGATGAGGTAACCTCAGTGTATACGAAGTTACGTCCCCCCAATGGGTCCCCCCGAAGGGGGGACCGCACACCCCCCTTCAACATTAAATATTGACTTAGAAAGCTGAAATTTTGTGAGAGGTTTCAAGGTTGAGTTTTTCTAGAAAAGAGTTAGTATAGGAATTCAAGGAGTTAGCTCCGGCACCGGGGCTGGAGGCCACTGCGGTGCAAGGTTAATAACAGTCGTATAACAACAATGTAAGGTGTCTTTAAATATATTGTTATTGGATCTGTAAGATTTTCGAAATAATGTTTCAGAACCATCAAGAAAAAATAAATCAATAAATAAATAAATAAATATAATAAAATTTCTTATTCTTTTTTTTTTTGTTTAATTTTCTTAAAAATTTTACGTTTTTACATAGTCTAAAGCAAGTAAATCAGTAAAATCAAGCCACCCAACCTACCCTCCCTAACAAGTTGTGATCTATTGATCTATTGATCTCTTGATCTATTGATCTATTGGATCTATTGATTAAGGTCAAATTTTTTACTAAAAATTGTCATGTTTTTACATACGCCTAAAGCAGTAAATCACTAAACCAAACCACCCAACCTGCATATCTGTCCATCTGTGATCTATTGATCTATTGATCTATTGATCTATTGAAATATTGATATCTATTGATTAAGGTCAAAATTTTTTCTAAAATTGTCATGTTTTACATACCCTAAAGCGGTATAAATCACTAAATCAAGCCATCCTACCTACCCTCCTCTCATACCCTTCTGTGATTCTATTGATTTAATAATTCTATTGAAATATTTTTCAATTGATTAAGGTCAAATTTTTTACTAAATTGTCAATTGTTTTACATACCCTAAATCAGTAAATCACTAAATCAAGCCACCCAACCTGCATATCTGTCCATCATGATCTATTGATCTATTGATCTATTGATCTATTGATCTATTGATTAAGGTCAAATTTTTACTAAAATTTTTATTCATGTTTAATAACCCTAAAGCAGTAAATCACTAAAATCAAACACCATCCAGCCTATCCAACCTACCTCCTGACCATCTGTGACCTATTGATCTATTGATTAAGGTCGCATTTTGAGTATCATTTTGGATAAACTTAACATAAAATCAAGTTCTTTATACAAACATCAAACAATATATGTTGACGTAACAAAGTTTTCACATTAATAAAGCTTACTCAGCATCATCTGAACTAAGAAAATAATGTACAACGACAAACTAACTCATCTTAAACAGGAATAAACGATCAACATTAACAAAGTTCCCTACCTAACAACAGTAAGTAACTAAACATAGCAACCAAAAACGTAACTTATTCACAGTTTTGTCAAGCAAATCTCTAACATAACAATGTTAATTTACACTAAACATGGTAATATTTAACTAAAAATTTACTAATAACCCCTTGTGTAATTTCATACAGACCGCAAATATGCTAAACGTACAAAGTTTTCCTATTAATAGAGCTAACATAGCATTAACAGAACTAAGAATATAATACACAAAGACAAAACCTGACACATCTTAAACAAGAATAAACAAGAATAAAAAGGTTACATTAAAAAAGGTCCAAACTTATCAACAGTAAAAAGTAACTAACAAGGCTCACAAAAAACATAATCCATTCATACTTTATCACCCAAATCTCCAACATAGTAATATTTAACAAAAAAAATTTAGCATAACCTTACCTAACCAGCATAATACCTAATGGGTAAAGACAACAAAGTAAAGTTTTAGCTCTCTGTAAAGCTAAACTATGAACATAACGTACTTAGCACCCAACAACCAGACGAATAAACAGCCTCCATCAGCAATGTTGTCAATAAATCGAACATAAGAGGGAAGTAAAACAAGTTTTCATTTTTATTAAACATTAAATTTTCATTCAAAGAGTGGTTATATAATACATAAGAAACATATAAATACCATAAAAATATAGTTTATTTTAAATATAATTATCATGCTGATCAGCGAATATACTCTAACGTAGGGTAAGCCCATATAATATCTCTCTAAAGATTCAACACACTTCCTTTGAAAGGATGTAAGTATAAATGCCTTCAGCTGCACTAACCATTTTTCGGCGTATTTTGATTCAGCAGCACTCATTCTCTCGTACAAGAGAGAAGTAAACTCATCCAAACTGATAGTTATTAAGGCATTTCTGTACATTGAATTATACGGGAATCCACATGTTTCGGTGTAAAATATGCAAGATCTACGCCATGCGCTATTTGAAATTATAGTCCCTCAAGTAATGTCACACTCGTTTAAGGTGCGATGTTAATATCGTTTTTTTATTTTAAAGCAATGCTGTTATATTTTTCCAGATGTTCGATATTGTGAACCTATATCACGTACGCATGAAAAGTGGTATCATTTAATCGATTGTTTCCAATAGTTTTGCGTACATTCAATGGTTTTAATACACGCAAGTGAGGAGAACGCAAACGTCTATTCTATTTAATTCACTTCTCTACACTGTCACCTCTGTATTTAGATATTCAGCAGCTCTTGTCCGATCCATCGGAATAACATACACTTTATCCTCTATCCATGCAGCATGCGATATCGATAATCCTGATTTGAATCCCGTCAAACACAAACGAATAAAGGTTTCTATTCATTTGAACCTCTTGGATGGAATAAAGGCATGTTAGTCGGTATTCCATCCGGTTTGACGGATTAAATCATAAATGTACACATCGTTGGTGAATAACGAATATCTGCCTCGTGAAGATATTCTAACAACTAGGTTTTAGGATGCAGGGAGATGTCATTGTACCAGTACATTACGAAAAATGTCCCTAGCTGAAGGGAAATCGTATGCGTAAAACAACCCTTATTAGGTAATGATAGATTCTTTTTTCGCCAATCAGAAGAAAGTACAAGAGAATACAATGTCACGAACGAACCATATCATGTTTCTAAAAGTATTTATATTTCTCATTAAGACAAAAACAACAATACAAATAACAATAAACAGGTTCACTATGGTATATATGTATCACAAAGGAGAATCTATACAGTCCAAAATTGACATGAAATAACTTATCCAAAAACAATAATAATAATAATAATAATAATAATAATAATAATAATAATAATAATAATAATAATAATAATAATAATAATAATCAATGTTCATCACATACATATAGTTTTTACATAGGCTTAAGATCTAAAAAACGCTAAATCTTTACATTGAAAACCAATCATTTTCGTCGTTATATCTAATATATTTTTTCACTTCATCGATACCCTCATTGAGTACATATGTTAAAAGTTCACGTTCAGACACTAAAATATGTTTACTCGATAGATCATTGTGGTAAGCACTTTCATTCCATTGTTTTCTAAATAGATAGATGAGTTTTCTGGTACTCTCATAGATATTTAAGAAAGCGTTTCATGATAGTCTCAGAAAAAAAAAAATTTTCATCAACCATCGTTTTCTTGAATGAGCAATATTCCTGATACAGCATGTAATGCGCAACAGTTACATAATCAGACAGCATTTCCGATTTCTTAGTTTGCGTTATTACCATCCTACAAACCTCCGACAGATATTTTATCGGTTTTAATCCAGAAATATAGATTCTACGAGCCGTAGGTTTAAATACACCTGTGTCATTACACATCTTCCATACTCGAACCTCCAATCGGTGTTGTGAAATTATTCCCTTAGAAAAAGAGATAGTAAGATGACTAACTTTATGACATCCTCTTCTAGCAATAATCGTTTCCGGTGATTCTACTAAAACGTTGGTAGAGTCAGAGTACTCCTTAACCCATTCTGCAGCATGACGACATATACAGAGTAGTTCATCTGTACTCATAAAAATACGTTTGTTACTGCGGTATACAGATTGATTAATACATGTGAAAAAATCAGAACCATCGGGGTTTCTTTTATATAAGATTGAAACCCCGCACCCTGGGATCTTGATTACCCTTTGTATAATCTTTTGTATAGGGGTATATCTGTTAAGACGCTGCATATTGTTCACTTAATGAAAATAGAACACTTTTTAAACGGAGCACAACCTCCTAATGCTTTCAAGTCCACTACGATTATGACGTTAAAACAAGCATCATGAGAAAAGATATTATAAAATTAAGGATACAAACACAAGCCTAACAGGAAGGCTAAACCTGTTTTACATTCACTTTTAGGCCTTACGCTCCGTTCGTTTTATGTTTGTATTTCATGTTTCATTCAACGCTATCACATTGGGCAAACTAATAAACGCTAATTGGACCTAAGAACATAGCATATCTAACTTACGAATAAACAGTTTTCATTAACAAAGTTCGTTACTCATCTACGGTAAATAACTAACACCATTCTTAAAACTCAACCTACCCTGATTCCCTTTTCGAAACATTACGCAATACCTTCAAATCCCGAGGCTCACCCTGCATACTTATCATTAGGGTTGCCTTTATCTTTATACAAAAGCTCTCCCAAAGGCGCTCACGCATCAACATAATCTCATTCTTTATGATACATAACCGAACAATTATTAATCCTGACATATGCGTAAAAATAAGTTCTTTGAGTAAAATATCACAGTAAAGCATAATAGTTTACTGATATGTTCCCACTTTTCGAGCATATTAGCAACAGGTAAAGCCGTATTATCTAACAAAATCCCTTAACAAAGTGATCAATCTATCAAAGATACCACCATCTTGAACTATGAATTGACACTATCTTCATCAGAGTGTCCCTCATTTCGAGTATAACATCATTTGACCTGTGAATAAACGTAGACATTAGCAAAAGTCTTACGAATAAACAGTTTTCATTAACCAAGAGTATCTAAAGCAACACATTACCTTCCAAGAGAAATCCCAGGAGGATGAGCCCCTTGAAAGGGTGTGAATCCTGCGAGGGGGATCACCCCGAAGGGGTGTAAGCGGGCTCTGGGCCTCAGCCCGAAAGGCTGAGGCCTTACCCCTCCTTCGGAGGGGTAAAGCCCGCTTACAACCCCTTCGGGGTGATCCCCTCGCAAGGATTCAGCAGCCCTTTCAAAGGGGCTCATCCTCCTGGGATTTTCTCTTGGAAGGTAATGTGTTGCTTTAGATACTCTTGGTTAATGAAAACTGTTAATTCGCGAGAACTTTGCTAATGTCTACGTTTATTCACAGGTCAAAATGATGTTATACTCGAAATGAGGGACACTCTTGATAAAGATAGTGTCAATTCATAGTTAAGATGGTGGTATCTTTGATAGAATGATCACTTTGTTAAGGGATTTTGTTAGATAATACGGCTTTACCTGTTGCTAATATGCTCGAAAAGTGGGAACATATCAGTAAACTATTATGCTTTACTGTGATATTTTACTCAAAGAACTTATTTTTACGCTATGTCAGGATAAAATTGTTCGGTTATGTATCATAAAGAATGAGATTATGTTGATGCGTGAGCGCCTTTGGGAGAGCTTTTGTATAAAGATAAAGGCATCCCTAATGATAAGTATGCAGGGTGAGCCTCGGGATTTGAAGGTATTGCGTAATGTTTCGAAAAGGGATCGGGGTAGGTTGAGTTTTAAGAATGGTGTTTAGTTATTTACCGTAGATGAGTAACGAACTTTGTTAATGAAAACTGTTTATTCGTAAGTTAGATATGCTATGTTCTTAGGTCCAATTAGCGTTTATTAGTTTGCCCAATGTGATAGCGTTGAATGAAACATGAAATACAAACATAAAACGAACGGAGCGTAAGGCCTAAAAGTGAATGTAAAACAGGTTTAGCCTTCCTGTTAGGCTTGTGTTTGTATCCTTAATTTTATAAATCTTTTCTTCATGATGCTTGTTTTAACGTCATAATCGTTGTGGACTTGAAAGCAATAGGAGGTTGTGTTCCGTTTAAAAAGTGTTCTATTTTCATTAAGTGAACAATATGCAGCGTCTTAACAGATATACCCCTATACAAAAGATTATACAAAGGGTAATCAAGATCCCAGGGTGCGGGGTTTCAATCTTATATAAAAGAAACCCCGATGGTTCTGTTTTTTCACATGTATTAATCAATCTGTATACCGCAGTAACAAACGTATTTTTATGAGTACAGATGAACTACTCTGTATATGTCGTCATGCTGCAGAATGGGTTAAGGAGTACTCTGACTCTACCAACGTTTTAGTAGAATCACCGGAAACGATTATTGCTAGAAGAGGATGTCATAAAGTTAGTCATCTTACTATCTCTTTTTCTAAGGGAATAATTTCACAACACCGATTGGAGGTTCGAGTATGGAAGATGTGTAATGACACAGGCGTATTTAAACCTACGGCTCGTAGAATCTATATTTCTGGATTAAAACCGATAAAATATCTGTCGAAAGTTTGTAGGATGGTAATAACGCAAACTAAGAAATCGGGAATGCTGTCTGATTATGTAACTGTTGCGCATTACATGCTGTATCAGGAATATTGCTCATTCAAGAAAACGATGGTTGATGATTCTGAGACTATCATTGAACGCTTCTTAAATTCTATAGAAGTACAGAAACTCATCTATCTATTTAGAAAACAATGGACCGAAAGTGCTTACCACAAGGATCTATCGAGTAAACATATTTTAGTGTCTGAACGTGAACTTTTAACATATGTACTCAATGAGGGTATCGATGAAGTGAAAAAATATATTAGATATAACGACGAAAATGATTGGTTTTCAATGTAAAGATTTAGCGTTTTTAGATCTTAAGCCTATGTAAAAACTATATGTATGTGATGAACATTGATTATTATTATTATTATTATTATTATTATTATTATTATTATTGTTTATTTTTTTTTTTGTTTTTTTTTTTTGTTTTGGATAAGCTCATTTCATGTCAATTTGACTGTATAGATCTCCTTTGTATACATATATTACCATAGTGAACCTGTTTATTGTTATTGTTGTTGTTTTTGTCTAATGAGAATATATACCTTTTGAACTGATATGGTTCGTTCGTGCATTGTATTCTTGTTTACTTTCTTCTGATTGGTTGAAAGAAAGAATCTCATTACCTATAAGGGTTGTTTACGCATACGATTTCCTTCAGTAGGACATTTTTTCGCTGTACTGGTACAATGACATCTCCCTGCATCTCTACACCTGTTGTTGATATCTTCACGAGGAGTTTCGTTATTCCCAACGATGTGTCATTTATATTTAATCGTCAACCGGATGGATACCGATACATTGCTTGTATTCCATCCAGAGGTTCAAATGATAGACCTTTATTCGTTTGTGTTGACGGATTCATCAGGATTATCGATATCGCAGCTGCATGGATAGAGGATAAGTGTATGTTATCCGATGGATCGAAGCAGCTTGTGAAATATCTATCAGAGGTGACAGTGTGAGAGGTGATAATAGAATAGACGTTGCGTTCTCCTCATGCGGTGGTATTAAAACCATTGATGTACGCAACTATTGGAAACCTATCGATTGTGATAGCCTTCATGCGTGACGTGTATAGGTTTTCAACAATTCTGTAACATCTGAAATGATATTACAGCGATTGCCTTAAAATAAATAAACGAATTTACATCGCACCTTAACGATGTTGACATACTTGAGGAACCTTAATTCAAATAGCGCATATTGGCGTAATCTATGATATGTTATAACACCGAAACTGTGGATTCCCTGTATAATTCAATGTACAGAAATGCTTAATAAAGCTATCAATGTTGGATGAGTTTACTGTCTTCTTCTGTACGAGAGGAATGAGTGCTGCTGAAATCACAAAAATACGCCGATAAATGGTTTAGTTGCAGCTGAAGGCATTTATACTTACATCCTTTCAAAGGATGTTGAATCTTTTTAGAGAGATATATATGGCTTACCCAACTTGAATCCTATGTTCGCTGATCAGATGAAATTAATTATATATTTAAAATTTAAACTTATATTTTTATGCTAGAGAGAATATTGTACCGTATAAATAACACTCTTTTGAATGAAGATTTATATGTTATAAAGGATGAAAACTTGTTTTTTTACTTATCCCTCTTATGTTTCGCATTTTATTGAGCAACATCTGCTGATTGGAGGCTGTTTTATTTCACGTCTGGTTGTTGGGTGCTAAGTAACGTTTATGTTCAAATAATGAGTTTTTAGCTTTACAGAGAGAAAACACTTACTTGTTGTGCTATATTACCGCTATTAGGTAATTATGCTGGTTAGGTAAGGTTATGCTGTCAAATTTCTTTTAGAGAGAGAGAGAGTTGGAGTTTGGGGTGATAATAGTATGAATGGGAATTGTTTTTAGTGAGTGGTTAGTTACTTTTACTGTTGATAAGATTGGACCTTTGTTAATGTTAACCGTTTATTCCTGTTTAAGCTGTGTTTAGAGATGTATCACGGTTTGTCGTTGTATATTATATTCTTAGTTCCATGTTTACATCATGTTAGTCTATTATAGAAAAACTTGTTTACGTTAGGCATATCTTTTGCATGGTCTGTATGATTAATTACACAAGGTTATAGGTAAATTTTAGTTAATATTACCCATGTTTGTGTAAATTAACATCGTGATATGTTTAGAGATATGCTTGACGCAAGTGTGAATAAAGTTACGTTTTTGGTTTGCTATGTTAGTTTACTTTGTACTGTTGTAGGTGTGAAACTTTGGTTATGTTGATCGTTTTTGAGTTCCTGTTTAATGATGAGTTAGTTTGTTCCCGTTGGTGAGCATTATTTCCTGTTAAAGTTCAGATGATGGCTGAGTAAGCTTTATTAATGTGAAAACTTTGATATATTACGGATCAACATATATTGTTTGATCTTTGTGTAAAGAACTTGATTTTATGTTTTGTTTATCCAAAAATGATACTTAAAATGTGACCTTAATCAATAGATCAATAGGTCACAGATGGTCAAGAGGGAGGTAGGATGCAGGCTGGATGGTGGTTTGATTTAGTGTTTACTGCTTTAGGGTATTGTAAAACATGAAATTTAGTAAATATTGACCTTAATTCATAGATCAATAGATCCATAGATCAACTAGATCAATAGATTCATTGATGGACCAGATAGTGTCAGGGTTGGGTGGGCTTGATAGTATGATTTACTGGTTAGTAGGGTAAATGTAAGCACTACATGACTCAATATTTTAGTAAAAAAATTTGACCTTAATCAAGAGATTGATGCAATAGATCAATAGATCAAATAGATCAATGGATCATGATGGGACAGGAGGGTAGGGTAAGGATGGCTTGGATTTAGTGATTTACTAGTGCTTTAGGGTAGTATACATGACAATTTTAGTAAAAAAATTTGACCTTAATCAATAGATCAATATGTCAATGAGAGTCAATAGATCAATAGACAATAGATCACAGATGGGACAGATAGGCAGTGTTGGTGGGCTTGATTTTAGATAGATTTACTGCGTATAGGGTATGTAAAAGCATGACAATTTTAGTAAAAATTTGACGCTTAATCAATAGATCCATAGATTTCAGAGTAGAATCAAATAGATCACAACTGTTCAGGAGGGTAGGTTGGGTGGCTTGATTATTTCAGGTTTGGGGTCCCAGAATGTAAAAAAACGTAAAGTTTGGTAAGTTATTAAACAAAAAAAAAAAGAAGAATAAGAAATTTTATTTATTTATTTATTTATTTATTGATTTTATTTTTTTTCTTTGATGGTTCTGAAACCATTATTTTCGAAAACTACACAGATCCAATAACATATATAAAGACAACAATATTTAGATTGTGGTTATACGACTGTTTATTAACCCGGCACCGCAGTGGCTCCAGCCCCGGTGCCGAGCCTAACTCCTTGGAATTCTATACTAAACTCTTCTGGAGAAACCTCACTCGTGAACCTCTCACCAAATTTCAGCTTTCTACGTCAATATTTATATGTTTGAAGGGGGGTGGGTCCCCGCGCCTTCGGGGACCATGGGGACAGGTAACTATCGTATACACTGAGGTTACCATCACATCTAACCATCCTCCCAAATTTTAGCACGATTACGATAAAGTTCGGAATGGCGGAGTCAGGCAGGCTCTCAAACGGTCGGGGCGGGAACCGATGGCAAGGCGCGGCCACGCGGAATCCGAAGCGGAATGCGTAAAAAACGATCCCCCTTACAGGGATCATTTTTCGACTCTTAGATTTCGAATTTCCCCTTCGAAATCGAATCTTCCGACGTAATATAATAATAATGTGTATGTGTATGCGCCCGCGCGCTCGCGTGCTGACGTAATCTCGGCTGCGCCGAGATTACGTCATCACGCTGATGATACGCCGTTAGGCTTAACGCAATCTCGGGTTTGGGGAAAGCCAAAAGGGCTTAAACGCGGGCGTTTAGCGGCTACGCTCTCGGGGTGACCCCCCTCTATATACATCCTACAGACCCTGAAAATTACACGGAGTTCGAAGCTTAACACATATATAGATTATATTCCAAGTTTCAGACCTATAGCTCTTATACTTTTTGAGAAAAAGCTGTAGGAGCCCAAAGTGCTACATCACTACTGACGCAGGCTTTGAAGTGGGTGAGATTAAATCATGCAGAAACACCAGAAGCATGGAAGAGAATCCAACAGAAGCAGAGGTGGCGAGGAAAGAAGGAAGCACCGCAGCGAACTAGCCTGGGATTTTGCCAATATCAACACAAAACTCATGTGCAGACACAGCCCCCCTAGTGTCTCATTTGTCCCTTTCTTCACACCACACGGAATTCTCTAATACGGGTTCCGTTCCTCTATTTTAATCAGTTCTTCTCACAGGAACCTAACAACGCCCTTGATATGTCGCATGCTGAACACAATTGTACTTTAAATCTATAGCCCTCTTATTTCAGACCATAGTCTCTCTACTATAACATTAACACAGGTAACAATATACCTTCATGTAAAGACCCCTAGCGCACTCAAGACTTAGTTCCTTTACATCCACCAACGATTTGATTGGCACCAGCCACCTTCCTGTCATGGCCACAACTATTCCTACGTACACGCATAGCATCATTTCGTTCCACTTTTCATCCAAACATATACGCCTAACAATATTTAAACTGAGAGACACGTCGTTCGCAGATGCTCAACCATCATAATATAACTGCGCACCGAGGAACTGTCCTGCGACTCCACAACTTGAACCTTAATCTTAACTACGTTTCATCTTTCAAACCGACCATCCTTTTACACGACACCTGTCCAAATCTCTCTCCAATTTTTCTCAAACGACTCTCCTGTTCAGATTCACCACAGACAAAACCAAGATCGTTCGCATATAAAGGGTATAGGCAAAACCGATCCAGTTTCTCCATCATCTAACAATATCACCATGACCACGGCCATGACTTTCAATTCTTTCAATAACCGCCATCCGATATGGCAAATTTAATAACCAAAGGAGGGCATGAACACATCCCTGCCTCCCGACCGGCTATTGCAACATATTTTACCAATCACTTATTCGGAACTCCATTTAATAATTATTACAGACAGCGTTTTCCACTATCGTGCCAACACATAACTTTATGATTCATGTGCAGAAGCTTACCACCAACACGATATATATATCACTAACACCTTCCCTATTAATCCTATCATTACGCGCTGTTGCACAAATTCCAGTTAATCTAAATACAAATTTATTCCTTCCTTCTATTTTCCGTCAAATCATTTGTTCAAATGTAAAGATTGGATCCACATATCCTCAGCTACCAACCTTAAAACGCCCCCTTGATCTGTCATCAATCAGTCATTTCAGTAAAACTCGACGCAAAAACTCTTTTCGAGAACCAAAAAATACCAACATATACTCTTCCCCACAACCACTCGATAAACTCGAAATTCCACTATATATTCCTGACAGATACCTTTATCTCACCCTTCCCCTTACTATAAAGGTACAATTACTGCTCTCCTCCAATCCCTCGGAACTGATGCCCTCCATAAACGCTTTGTTACACATCTTACCTAATCCAATCAGGCACATACAGCGTCGCCACAGGTTTCTTGAAACATTCCACCAGTAATTTCATTCTATACCTGCAACATTTATAACCCAATTTTTCCAACTTTCTCGCTTTAGGCCCGCATTACCCTCCTCCTTAACTAAATTTACCTGCATCCTGCGAAAAGTACTATTCCTTCTGCAACCATCAACCCCCACACACTTCCTATCACAAACCATCTGTCAATTATTGCCCAATTTTATGCGAAGATTTTTCGAAAGTGTCTCCTACAACAATCTCCTGCACATCCATTTCACAGATTATCGAAAGCAACCATCTCTGAATTCATTATTTCTAGAGGCAGATTCCCACTTATTTCATTCTTAACCTTTCGCGCTTCCGTCCGAAAGACTACCTATTCCCTTGTAAGTGCCATATTCATTCCTCTTTCCAAACTGTTTCATTGCGTTACCTCTATTTTTTGGTCCCTCGCTAATGTATGCACCTTGTCAGTATTTCTTTTTGACTTCTTTATATTAGGATTCGTCAAATCATCTCTTTTTTGGAAATCTCGATCATATGGTTTGTTATGAGACGATTCATTAATTCCATGCTTCTTTTTAGCTCTTAACCGCTTTGTATCACCATCTTCATTTCACATTCACGTGTTAACATTCGTTATTCTACTTGATCATAATCCACATGACGTTGCTTTTGCACTGGCTTACAGCCGACTGTCCTTCAATTTGCGAACGGGTAATGAGAGTTAGGTTTGGCGCGAGCATACCGAAATTTTGCTCACCGCCATCGAACACCTGATAAGGGTTCGTGACGACCCTATGTATTGGAGGGGGGAAGGTATGGGGGCTGGGTTATTTCCTTGTGACTTTAGTCCATGGGATTCCAGCTACTTAACTATTTTGGTCTATGCTTGTGTACGATACCAGGAGCCAGATCTGGGAAGTGAAAGAAGATGATATATATTATATATATAGTTATATTATATTATACTATATATATTTATATATATATAAATATATATATTTATATATGATATATATATAGTAATAGATATATTACGGTATGAGTGATTAGGTGATTTAGTAGTAAGAGGTTATAGTATATATAGTATATATATATATATATCTATATATAGTAATAGTATATATGATAGTAATAGGTATATATATATATATATATATATATATGATTATATATATATATAGATATATTAATATAATATATATCATAATATATATATATATATATATTATATATAGTATATATTATATATATATATATATATATATGTAGTATATATAATATATATATATATATATGATTTATATATAATATCATATATATATATCAGTTATATATATATAATGATTATATTATATAGGTACTAATATATATATATATAATAAATATATATTTGAATATATTTAAGGTAAATTTAAAATAATTAAATTTAATTTATAATATATATTATATATATATATATTATGAGTATATATATACTATTTGTAAAGGTTTGTTTACGGGAATGAAATTGGAAATATATTTTGTTGTAATGCAGACAACCTGAATATATATTTTTTTAATTTTGCTACCAGGTGCTCCGTCGCTTTGGTCTCTGAAGACGCTTCGCTCCCCGTTTTACATACTACTTGTAAAGGTTTGTTTACGGGAATGAAATTGGAAAGATATTTTAGCCAATGAAGATGTGATATACATTTTTTTAATTTTGTTACGAAGCCCCTCCCCGAAAAACTGAAGGATTACCTGAGCAAACCCCTTTCAGGAAAACCTGAAGGGCAAGATCCAATTTTTTGCTGAGGCTGACCCCAGTTTTCACTCCACCTAAAAATGGGACATAAAATCGGAATTAATCAGCCGGATTTTGACTAATATAAACAGACAAAATGTAGCTTTTTTGGCCTCTAAAACGTTTGTTTTCTGGTGTTTTTTGTGTCTGTAGTCATTATTTCAGAATTTTCAATTTTTCAAAACCCATGTTTTTGACATTCTTCGAATCAACTTCCAGATTTTTTTCCGAAATGACTTCAAACTTAAAAAATGCATAGATAGGTCCATTACCTAAAAAAGTACGGAAGTAATTTTTCGATTTTTTGAGTTTTGGGCTCAGCGTTGTCCAATTTCCAAACTCACTTTTTTTGGATTTTGAAATGAAAATTGAGATAAATTGTTTTGTCTGTTTGAGCGAAGTGATATGAAATTTTCAAGGGCAATATGAGGCGGGGGAGAGGCACATTTTTTACCTAGATAATTTTTTTGTATATGCATTAGTTTTGGATTTGTTCATGGAACAAAATTTTAAAAAAAAAAAATTTGGGGAAATTTTTTAAAATTTTAATTTTGGAGTAAGATACAAAAAAATTATACTAAGTAAAAAAGGTTGCATCTCGTTCCCAACCAAACAAGCTCTGAAAATTGAATGTTGTCGGGATAAGTGAGGAAAAAAAATATCTTAATTATTCCATTTTTTGGGAAGCGACAAATTTTTTGTGAAAAAGTGGAAATATTTATATATATTTTTTTTTAACTTATGCCGATCAACATCAATTTTTCCAGGGCTTGTATAAGGTGTGGGCCGAATACACCTTTTTTTACTTAGATAATTATTTTGTATACTCAATAGAAGAAAATTTTTAAGCAAATTTCCAAATTTTTTTTTTTGAAAATTTGTTTCATGAAGAAATCAAAACTAATGCTATCACAAGAATTAAGTCTAAAGTAAAAAATGGTGCCTCTTCTCTTAAAACTACATATGCCCGTGAAAATTTCAATCCACTTCCGCCCAACAGAAAAAAAAATTTATCTCAAATTTTTTCATTTCAAAATCATAAAAAAGTTGGAGTTTGGAAATTGGAAGCAACGCTGAGCACAAAACTCAAAAATCGAAAAGGTACTTCCGTAACTATTTTAGGTAATAAACCTATCTATGCATATTTCAAGTTTGGTGAAGTCATTTCGGAAAAAAATATGAAAGTTGATTCGAAGAATGTCAAAAACATGGGTTTTGAAAAATTGAAAATTGTTGAAATAATGACTACAGACACAAAAAACAACCAGAAAACGACGTTTTAGAGGCCAAAAAAAAGCTACATTTTTTGGTGTTTATATGGGTCAAAATTTGGCTGAAAATTAAGAATTTAATGTCTATTTTTAGGTGGGGTAGCTGAAAAATGGGGAACAGACCGCTCAAAATCAACACTAGCCCTGAAGCGAGCGAGTTCCGGGTGAATAGAAATACAGTAATGGTCTTGACGACTTTAAGTTTAAAGGGTTTTTATTTTTTAATTGTTTGCTACCGGAGGTGCTGCCGTCGCTTTGTTTTCTTGAAAAGTTTGCCAGCTAAGGAAGGGCTAAAAAGTTTTAATACGCAAAGTTTTTATAGACGAGGTCAAAGGAGATCTATTAATGTTTTGCTCTCATGTTGTAAAATTTTTGTCTATAAAAAATAATATTTGGAAAGTTATGAGGATATCCTAAGTGAGAATAGGCCCCTGAAGCCTGTTTGATCGAAACGGATTTCAAGGAGATGAGAGAATAATTGCGTTTGCTTCTATGGTGTTTTTTCTCCGAATAAATATTAGAAGGAGCTATTTTAAAAAAAAATTAAAAAAAATAAATAATATTTTAACAAGCAGTAGAAGTTCCAAGCGCGTGGTTCTTATTATAGTGCCTCTATAGCCGAGTGGATAGAGCGTTGAATTAGAGAATAAAGTTTCTGGTTCAAATCTTGATGGAGGGAAGGTTTTTTAAAAGATGCGTTGTAAGAAATTTGGGTCCAACTCCAGAGTGGAAAACTAGCGATCTCGCTTTGCTGTATCAATAAAAATAATAATAATAATAATAATAATTGAATACTTAATAATAATATATAATAATAATAATTAATAATAATAAGGAACTTAAAAGATAATGAGTTAGGTTATAAAATTTACAAAGAAGTTGGCGAAAAATTATAGGGGGGTTTCATTACAAATAATATCACTACCAGTTTCAGTTGATAATACTATATTAAATTTAGAAGCAGGGATGGCACGAAAAAAATCAAACTGAGTTTTTGTTACTTGGATTTTTTATAGAAAGAAATCATTGATTTTTTTGATTTGATTGGATTTTTTTTTTTTTTTTTTTTTTTTTTTTTTTTTTTTTTTTTTTTTTTTTTTTTTTTTTTTTTTTTTTTTTTTTTTTGTATATTTAAGTGATTTCTTCTTCAATACGAAATAAAATTTAATAAACTATATATATTTATGTAAAGTTTTTGAATATCATATTTTATTCAAAAAAAATGTTTTTTCAATAAACTTATTGGATTTGGTTAAACCCCGTAAAGTCTGCAACATTCTTTAGTGTTGCCTGTTTCAGTTGTTTCCCTATTGTAGAGATCTTGAACCAGGAGCTGACAACTATGGTTAAAAATGTGAAAACTAAATCTGCAGATCCTGATAATTATATATATTGTTTTTGTATAATGTCGCATAAATAGATATGTTAGCCCAATATTTGAATATTGTCTACAATTTTAGCACCTTTAATAGAAAAGACATAGATATGCTGAGAGGGCGTAACGTTAAAGCAACGAGGAGGTAGATTTTTTGGCTTTGAGGATAAGAATAGGCGTGAAGTTGTCTAGATAGGCCGATGCGACTTCTTAAGTATTATTCTTATTTATTTTTTATTATGGGGTTGACTGGGACATGTTCCCCCTAGGAAAAGGGTGGCCAATTCTCCGGCTTCTTAATTGATTAATTTTATTGGTTGAATCTTTGGGGACAGTCCTAAATAGGGATCATGCGACTTCCTTTAAGTGATTATTCCTTATGTTATTTATGAGTTGACTGGGACTTGTAGATGGGTTATATGGCGGTGTTCTTAATTATTATTTCTATATTTAATTATTATTGGTTGACTGGGACTAAAAAGGACCATGAGGCTTCTTAAGTATTATTCTTATTTATTATTTGAATTTAATTATGAGAGTTGACTGGACATTCTAGAGGGGCCATTGCGGCTTCTTAATTATTAAATTTTTTATTGGTTTGACTGGGACCAGTCTAATAAAGGACCAATGCGGCTTCTTAGTTATTATTCTTATTTATTATGAGTTGACTGGGGACATTCTTAGAGGCGTCAATGCGATCTTCTAATTAATTATTTTCAATGTATTAAGTATATATATATATATATATATATATATAGTAGTATTATATATATAATATATATTATATATAAATATATATATTATATATATATATATAAGTGTATATTATATAATATATAGTATATAATTATATATCATATATATTTATTGGTTGACGTGGGACAGTCAGATAGGCTATCTGCTTTTTTAAGTATTATTTCTTATATTATTATTTTATTATGGAGGTTGACTTGAACATTCTAGAGGGGCCAATGTGGCTTGTTAATTATTAATTTTATTGGTTGACTGGATTGTCTAAAAACAGGACCATAGAAACGGCCTTCTTATATTATTTTTATTTATTATGGGTTGACTGGGACATTCTAAAGAGGTTAAATGCAGCTTCTTAATTATTATTGTTAATTATAATTATTAAGAAACTGCATTGACCCCTCTAGAATGTGTCGCAGTCAACCCATAATAAATAGAGAAAAACAAGAAGCCGCATGGTCCTTTTTAGACTGTCCCGGTCAACCAATAA
>JABUQX010034246.1:2500-7500 GCA_015478945.1 Trachelipus rathkii
TTATAATATATATAATATCTATATATCCTGCTTATATGTATATTCTGAAATAAGGCGAAATTTCTGTCAGGATAAAAAATAATGTTTTTTCTACAATCACACCTGATATTATAATTATATAATATAATATATTATATTATATTATATTTTATGATATATTAATATTATAATTATATATATATATATATATTTATTATATATATTATATATATATTTATACAGGCCGCGAGCCGGAGCCAGCAGGTTTTGGGTGGAGCCGGAGGAGAAATTTTTGAGGACTTGAGCTGGAGTCGGAGGCGAAATTTTGGGGGATCTGGCCGGAGCCGGAGTCGGAGGCGAAATTTTAGGGGACTGAGCCGGAGCCGTAGTCGGAGCAGCAAAAAAAGAGGGCTGCTCCGGCAAATACAAAATTAAGTATTATTATTATTACTACAGGTGTTATATATCTCTTTATGATATCAGATATAAATATATATCTCTGCATGAATTTCGTATATAAATTTTGTTTGTAAACTGCGTTTCTATAAAATATATATAATATATATTATATATATATATATTATATTATATATATTATATAATATATAATAATATACGGTATTATTATTTATATATATCATATATTATATTATATATATATATATATAATATATATATATTATATATATAATCTTTAAATTATTATTATATATATATATCATATATATATATTATATATATCAGTATATATATTTATTATATTATATATAATATAATATATATATATATATATATTGTTATTAGGTAGGGCTTGCTTAAGTTGGTGCTTTCTTTTTTATGAGCAGACCCTAGTATCAGGAATGGTGTTTAAAAATCCTATTTGAATATGTTTTTATTCACATAGTAACATATGCTAATGAAGTATAAAGTTAATAAAGTCCTTCTGTGGATAACCTCCTCCTGTAGCGAATGGTAGTCACAGCCTTTTCCAGCGCGTTTTCCCACAATTGCTCCGACTCTTTGTTTGTCGCGAAATTTGTGATCGGAATTCAAGTCGCAGCCTTTCCTTGAAGTTACCTCTCTTGCCGGGAGGAATTCTGGAGAGAGTATCTTGAGTGAAATTTTCTTCTGAATTTCTATAATTTGAGTCTGACTTTATCTGACTGATAGAGCATCTCAAAAGGACTTGATTTATTATTTTTCACTTTGCCTTATGCTAAATTTTGCTTCGCGGCATAATCATAGCATAAGGTACGAACTATAAATTTAAAATTTTTACAAAGTTATGGAGTGACATTTAACTTCCTCTCTAAAACACGGGATGAGAGTATTTATAAAATTATAAAGAATAATAACTAAAATACATAGTTATATCTTTCAAATGCAACATATCTAATTATGTCCGAGACATAAGTAGACATATAACATTTGAAGCAAAAATAGCATGACATGAAATGTAAATTCAATTACGGCTACACTGGTTTACCACATCCGACGATCTAAACCTATGATACAAATAGTTGTATACATAAGAATACAATAATCGTTATATATACATAAAATAAAAGGGGCATTTAAACACAAGCATATTTGGTTTTTATCCGTTAGATATAAACAAACATACGAACATTTAAATTGCGATAAAAATACATACAAACTTATACATAATTTCTTGATTATAAAAAAATTGAGTTTTCACAAGAGTTAAATAGCCCACGCGATCGCACCTGTTGAAACCAAGGAAGGTCAGTATTTAAGGCCGTTTCTAATGTATCCATTGATGTTGATTATGCGCATGTAGTTTTCAATAGCTGTATACGGTAGAGAAACATTGCTTGACCTATGTAGAGACGAAGTTGCTAATTTAGTCCTTTATTTGAAAAATTTTTTCATACATAAAAGGGAGAGGTTACAGAACCACTTTTAGAATTCGAAAAGGAATCAAAGTTCCTAGTGGAATTCAAAATGAGTTTCTGCCCATAACCAAACTTGAATGAATGAACGAAATCCATGCGCGAAATGAAGTTGCTTATGTCTAAGCGATGACATTCCTCGAACTGGGATAGTTGTGAAAAGATGAAGACATAATCCCAAAATTAAAATGAAAATTCGAAGTTAGTATCGATATTATTTCGTTGCTTGAGTCATTTTCTTAGAGTGTTCTGATAGGGAATTTTAGTATTATTTTACGTTTTTTTCTTTTTCTTTCATTTTGTTTGTTTTTCTTTAGTAATCAGAAGGAATTGATTGAAGTTCTGGGTGTTTCTAACTCCGGGTTCACCAATTCTTAGGGTAGGGCTTGCTAAGTTGGTGCTTCTTTTATGAGCAGCACCCTATATAAGAGGATGGTGATTTTAAAATCCATATTTGAAATACTGTTTTTTATTCAACAGTAAGTAAAATATTGCAATAAATAATAAATCCCTTCTGCTTGAGATACTCTCTCTTCGGTATGGTCGAATTGGGGTAGTTCATCAGCTTTTCCTCCAGCGCGTAAATATTCCCACAATTCCTCCGACTTCTTCGGTTTAGTGCGAAAATTTGTGATTGAAATGTCAAGTCGCAGCCTTGTCCTTGAAGTTTTATCTTCTTGCCCGGGAAGGATTTCTTGGAGAGAGTATCTTGAGTGAAATTTTCTTCTGATTCTTAATAATTTGATCTGACTTTATCTTGACTGAAGAGCATCTCAAAAGACGAGTTTAATATATTTCAACTTTGACTTACGCTAAAATTTTGCTCGCGCATATCTTAGCATAAGTACGAACAAATAAAATTATTTATCAAAGTTAATGGAGTTGCTAACATATATATCTTAATATTGAGTGAATCACTCCAATTCTTAATATTCCAATATTTCAATTTATAATATATATATATATATTATTTATATATTATATATATATATATATATATATATATATATATATATATATATATATATATATAGGTATATATTTATATATATATTATATATTATATATTCTCTTTTTCCAGAAAATTTGATTATGTATATTTATTATTCAATATAAAAGGTTCGGTACTTCTATAGATAACTTTAATTAATTAAGTTTAATATCCTTTAAAAATCATGTCACTAATACCAAATTCGAAAAGACTCCATGTATTTGAATCTATTACTCACTCCGTATGATAAAAATATTTCATTTGTCATATGAAATAGTTAACACAGTTGAGGGAAACAGTCATTTCGATCATTGCACAAAAGTCTTACCTACTATCCAATTATCATGGCCTCCACAAATCACATCTATTTGGATCCTTAAAATTATGCGACAATTACTATTGCACATTTACAAACCTATCATGTGTAGTAAAATCATGGTGAAGCTAAGGTAATCAGGATAAACCTTTTATTTTTCAATAACTCAGACTAAAGTGGAAACGTTTTTCAGTTGCCATAAACTTGTTCTTTCTGCCTATGTTAAGTGAAAAATTCAAAAATACAATTGATTATAATGGTTGTTCAGAAGATAGGACCACCATTAGTTTTCTTTGCATACCCAGGATTTAAAGCACTGTGTGGAGACATGGCTTAGAAACTGGCAGTTTCCCTTTAGACTGAAAAATATTTGTAAAAATAGTCTCTAGAAGCAAAAATTAAACAAAAACTAAGCCTAAAACTTGCATAATAAGGGACGCTTTTTGTTGCATTTAAAAATGGATAACTTCAACATGGGCAAAGCTAAATTTTTTTGTCATAATTTATATATGTTGGACGAAGATAAAACAATTTATTTTCTAACAACGTTAGCAGTAAAAGAAAAATACTCAACAAATTTCGGCGAATTATTCAAGAATTTGTACTGAATCTTAATAAATTCGAAATAACAGAGAAGACAATAAATTAGCTTAGTTACAGAAAACGCAATCAAACATGATTAGTACGATTGAAAAATTAAATAAGGACAATGAGGGGGAGGAATAGGAAGCTGGTAAATGTGTGATACTGATCTTTATTGATGTCAAAACGAGAAAGTAATAGTTGTTTTCAGAACGAACTTGATAAAACTATGAAAAGACTAAGTTCGATACGTTCAACATTGCACACATGAGAAATGTGGAGTTCATACTTTACAGATAGCAGTGCGTGATGGTCTCCACATAATATACAGAGCGACGACAAAGCAAAAGCAACACGTACCCCAAAATTAATGGAATTTCTAAAGAATCAAGCTGCAAAAGTTTCAATCTTAGGTCAAGAGACAGGATGGGAAAGTACTTGTCTTATGCTCGAAAGGTTTCTGCAACTAAAAGATTATAGTAGTAGTATAATGGCTGTCGGTACTTCTGAACTTTCTCTCTCCGACAGTCAGTGGGACAAATCGAAATACTCGAAGAATTATTAAAAACCCATACTTTACAACAAAAAAATTCAATAGAAGACTTTGACTGCAGGAATTTTTTTATAAGAAAGGATTTTAGCAAATCACAAATAAATTCTAAGAAGGGAAAGAATGTTAACAGAAAATAAAATATTTTTGTCGACCTTTGTTTAGAATCTTTTCCAGAACTGAAGATCTGATATTTGATAGGAGTGTTCTTTGTGAACTATGGACTTAAATGAATAACGCTATCGAACCAGAAATCTGGGCCGGAGTCAGATAGTTTTCAGCAGTTTCAGGAATCCTCCTTGCAGAATTTTGTCAGATGAAGATGAAGGAGTCAAATTTGCCAGATAATGGAAAAATTGGAGCATGCAGAAAACGATTGAAAAAAAGACAAATCTACTAGTAAAAGACAATCAACCTAAATATCTTCTAGAAAAATAAAAGTAAATTCCAAAAGTCATTAATTGGAATAATGAAATCGTACCGGAAGATCAAAGTTTCAGTTAAAGAAGGCAATCCAATTGCTATCCTATGAAATTTTGCAAGATGCGCTTGCACAATTACAGCTTTGCCTCCTATTCAAGTGAAGTTGAGAGCTTATTTTCTGCTTTAAAAAATATAAATCGGTCTAAGCACATCGTTAAAGGAGGATTTTATTAATGGTTTTATTTT
>JABUQX010034246.1:12500-15000 GCA_015478945.1 Trachelipus rathkii
AGCTTTTGTAATACCTATTCCCAAACCTGGGAAGGATCCGAAGTAGGCGGACGACCAAAGACCACTTTCGCTGATCTGTCATACTTGTAAATTAATGGAGAAAATGGTTTCAGGCCCCCCTTCTCCTGTTATGGAGAGTCGCCAGGATTTTTCAAACTTCCAGTTTGGTTTCCGCAAAAATCATTCGACCGCGAATACCATGTTAAAACTGGATCATGACATTAAGGAAGGCTTCTCAACTGGTGGGATGGGTCTTGGTATTTTTTTTTATCTTGAAAAAGCTTATGACACAACCTGGAGACTGGAGTTCTCCTTAAACTCCACTTCCTCGGTTTCCGAGGCAGCTGCCTCTCATTATTAAATGCCTTCTGTCAAACAGATAAAACTAGCCACTTTACACTGGAAGAAGGTGTTCAATAGGGCAGTGTTCCAAGTGTATTATTATTTGCTCTCGGATTCAATGACATCGTTATTTCTATTCCAGGGACAGTCAATTTTTCTCTCTATGCTGATGACCTGGCGCTATACATTGCCGGTGACAGGCTGCCATTTCTTGAACGGCAGTTTCAACTAGCTATTGAGAATATTTCACAATGAGGTAACTTTCATTGCTTCCGTTTTTCATCCACACAAAATACAGCAATACTCTTTAGGAAAAAAGGGAGTCGAAGAACCTGCAACCTTCCTCTGGCGAACCTAACCATATATGGTTCACCTATTCCTGTAACTTTACAAGTCAAATTTCTAGGTCTGATTCTAGATTGCTACCTAACATACGCACCGCACATTAGACTCCTAAAAATGACTTGTCATAGCGTGCTTGACCTATTACGTCATCTGGACTAAAAATTTTGGAGTAATGATCGCAAGTCCCTCTTGCGTCTTTACACAGCCCTAATTCGATCGAAGTTGGACTATGGCTGTGTATATGGTCAGGCCTCCCCAATACATCATGTGCACAAGTTATTTTCGCTTACAAACCCCAATACCGTCTGTTCTGAAACCGATTCTGCGAAAGATACCTCAGAATCCCCTTTACTGGCCATTTGCAAACACAGTTTATAACATCCTTAACCTTAACTTCCTCAACATCCCTTTGGAAAAGGTGCTGCCATTCTCTTATCATGAAGGATATACACCTTGGAAATTTCCTGCTTCCATAATTTGCCTGGTCCTGATTTTTTATTTATCTCTCTCTCTCTCTCTCTCTCTCTCTCTCTCTCTCTCTCTCTCTCTCTCTCTCTCCTCTCTCTCTCTCTCTCTCTCTCTCTCTCTCTCTCTCTCTCTCTCTCTCTCTCTCTCTCTCCAAAACTAGTCGCCCTGATGCCTTATTAAAGGCATCATTTCTGTCTCATTTCGCAGTTCACGGTGGATTTACTCCAGTGTTTACTGACTCCTCTAAAACAAGGGAAAGTATGGGTACGTTTGCTGTCTTTCCTGACCACAACCTCCCCCATAAGCTCCTCCCTCAAGCTTCAATTTTTAAGGCAGATTTAATGGCTTTAATGACTGCTCCTCTCTCGAATTTTATTCCTTAACCAAGACCACTCTTATGTCATTTATTCAGATTCGCTCAGCGCCCTCCAGGCGCTTAAAGCCCCTATTCTAAAAACACAATGGTATCCGCTGTACAACAATTTCTTCGGCTGCTCCACTCTCGTAAGAAACAAATCATATTATGTTGGACCCCCTCTCATGTAATGGTAACTGGCAGCGAAATCGCTGACAGAGAGGTCAAAATGGGTGCCTCATCTTTTCGGAGCTGTTTTAGGTACCTTCCGGATGCCATTCGACAAGATCGCCTCCCATCAACTTACTATTTTATTATCCTCCTCTCCGAAAAGGTGTCAGCGAGGGGCGAAACTTATAAATAGAAAACCGAACATTGGTGAATGGTCTTCCTCTCACCAACGAAAGCGTTTGCACGAGGGGATACTAGCATGGCTCCGCACTGGTCACCCCAATATCACTCACAGCCACTGCATGCCACGGGATCCTGCTTCCTTCTGCAAATTTTGCAGTCGTCATGCCCCGCAATCTGTTCATCATATTTTCATTGATTGTCCTCAACTGGATCTCATTCGACGTCGTCATTTTCCTACTATATGGTCCATAACACCTTCTAAAAGGTTATCCCATATCTTATCTAAATCCTCCCACTTTAACAGTAACTCTATTTTCTCTTATCTCCAAGAACTGAATATTCTTTACAACAAATAATTTTTGACTGAATATTCATTTCGCCATCCAAATTTTGTTTTTGACATTTAAAATATGTATGAGCCAGGACTCACCTATGGAGTTAACTTTTCGACCCAGTGTGCCCGTTTTCTTGTGGGCCGTGGTGGCTCTTGTATATAAACTCAAGTATATATATATATATATATATATATATATATATATATATTTATATATTTATTATATAATATATATATATACTATATATATATATAATATAATAACTATTCTAGAAGCAATATCACTTTTCTGTATTCATTCA
>JABUQX010034246.1:35000-42500 GCA_015478945.1 Trachelipus rathkii
GTGCATGGGATCCTGAGATCTATGAATGTCAGGAAGTCTAGTGGCCCGGATGGCATTCCTCCCCCTGTTTTGAATACTAATACTTTTCCTCAGTGCTGGAAGCGCGCATATGTCCAACCGATCCCGAAAAAAGGAGCCTTCGCTCAGTCAGCCAACTATTGCCCATTGACTCTCACTTCTATTCTATCAAAACTCTTTGAAACTCTTCTCAACTCTCATTTCCTGGATCACCTGGAGTCTCTCTTCTTTCAGATCATCAGTATGGCTTTCGTCGTTCGAGGTCAACTGGTGACATACTTTCCTATCTAACTGATTTATGGTCTTCAGCCCTTAGGGACCATGGGAGTCTTGCGTTGTGGCGCTTGACATATCAAAGCTTTTGATCGGGTTTGGCACGCGTCACTGCTCTCTACTCCTTTACGTTGACTTCTTCTCTCCGCTTACTACTGTCTTTTTTTTTCTTCTCTCCGATCGCTCTATATCAGCACTCGTTGATGGAGCGACCTCTCTCTTCTATTAATTGTGGTGTTCCGCAAGGCTCAGTTCTATCTCCAACTTTATCCTATTTTTCATCAACGATCTCCTCAGCTGTACTTCAACTATGTTCACTCTTATGCCGATGACTCAACTCTCAATTCTTCCACTCAAATCTGCTCCCTCTTTTGCATCTAGAGTTGCCTCTCGTCTTCAGCTTTTCCGATTCTATTCTTGTCGATCTGGATGGGATTTCTCGGTGGGGTCACCTCAACCTTGTAAAATTCAACTCTTTAAAAACTCAACTTCTTCTACATCTCCCTTTCAAAAACACCTCCCAAACTTTCCTATTTTTCCTTCGGTAGCTCTAACTTGTCTCTGTGATCTTGTAACATTCTTGGTCTTAACATAAACAATAAATTGTCTTGAAAACCTCATATTTCAATAGTTTGCTAAGGTGGCCTCAAAGAACCTGGCAGTTCTGTTCAGGTTGTGGATTTTTTACCTCTGCACAGCTACTCCAGTTGTATAAGGGCCTTATTCGCCCTTGTATGGAGTATGTTCTCACATTTGGGGGGGCTCCGGCTCCACCCTTCTATTGATAGAGGGTTGAGTCTAAAGCTGAGAGATTAATACAGTCCCCTACACTTTCTAACTCTCTTGACCATCTATCTCTGCGACGTGACGTTGGCTCACTATCTCTTTTCTATAGGTACTACAACGGTAGATGCTCAGGGGTTATTACTCGCATTCCACCTCCATTGCGTCGCCCTCGCAATACAAGGGGTGCCTTGCTCTCGCATAATTTTGTGAGCATTGAAAACCCCAGACTTGTTCGTTGTGGTGCCTCTTTCTTTCCTGCTACTTCTGTTCTGTGGAACTCCTTGCCTTCTTCTGTTTCTCCCAACTATATTTAATCTTCCTCTCTCTTTAAAGCCCAAGTCGGCGCTCACCTGAGAGATTTGCCTTAGCCAGGGGATTGGGTTTAGGGAAAATATGACATTTTCCTATAAGCTCCATAAATATGTTGCTAAATATTTACAAAAATCAGTCATACGTAGATTCATACCAAATAACATAAACACTGTAAAATCTAATAACCTTGTACTTAAACATGTACTAAAACCTACAAATGTACAACAAAACAACGATTCAGGCACATATAAAATTAACTGTCATGATTTTACCCGCACTTATATAGGAGAAACTAATAACTTCAAAATCAGGTTAAACCAACATAAAACATCTAAAGTTTGATAACCTATCATCTTCGTTAGTACAGCACAGACAAAATAACAATCACAAAATTAACATTATTTCTTCTAATATCATCGTACCAGCCCAAGATACCCGTAATAGAAAGCTACTAGAGTCATTCATAATAAAAAAAACTCGAATAATTTCGATCTACAGAGGGGTGAATTTCTCTCATAGACGAAATCACAAACTTTTACTTAAAGGAATCGGAGTCTCTCAAGAAAATGCTCAGGAAAGTTTAACTTCATTCTAGAATGTTCCATCAGTGAAAAGTGTCACAGTCCGACCAGGTTGCCAGCTTATAAATAAATAGTAGTTAAAATCATTTCAAATTTTTTTTTTTATATAATTCTTAATCCTGAAGAAGTGAGGCGAGCAAGTCCACGAAAGCTCGATAGTCTGTAATTAGGGTTAAGTTTTAATAAAATTATAATGTATTAAATAAAAAATTATTTACCTCAAGGTATTCAATCAATAAATTATAAACCTACGTGAAGTTAGCAGTTAGATTTATTCAATATATATATACTGTATAGTATATATAATACTATATATATTATATATATAATATATATATTATAATATATATAAGATATATATAATTAACTTATATAAATATATATACTTATATATATATAATATATAATTACTATAATATATTACTATATATTAGTATATATATATAATATTATATATTATGACTTGCAAATAATAAGCAGGTTTTAAAACGCATTAGTAAATAAAAAGATAATGATGGCAAACGTTTTCGGAGCGATCCGCTTTCAGGCAAAAGATTAAAGGAGAGGTAAAAAATTTAAAAATGAGTAAAAAGATAAAACGAAGAGACAACTCAAGGAATGTCGGATTATATATATATATTATATATATATATATATAATATATATAGATATATATATAATTATATATAATTATATATATATTTTTATTTAAAAATGGTTAGTATATAATATAATATATATTATATATAATATAATCTAATTTGGTTCTTGTTGTATTGTTTTAAAAATCTTTGCAATGTTTTAAAAACAAACATTTTGATTAACGTTCCAATCTTTTGGAAGTCTCCTTTTGGTCACTTACTTGTCACTTTCCTTTATTCATGTTGAAAGAACTCTCTCTCTCTCTCTCTCTCTCTCTCTCTCTCTCGCTCTCTCTCTCTCTCTCCTCTCTAACTCTCTCTTCTCCTCTCTCCTTCTCCAAAGTTTTCATTTTGCATTTTTGAGAATGTTTTCAAAATTTAAAAAAGTTTTACTTCAAATTCCTTTTAATATATATTTCTCGCTGTTGGCTTAATATATATATAAATAACATTAGTATAGACATAATATAATATATATAATATAATTATATATAATATATATATATATATTATAATATATAATATATATATATATATATATATTAACGCCAAACAGACGAAGAATATATATTTTAAAAGCGAATATAGTTTTAGCACTAATTTCCTGTTTAAACGACCCGATTTCGTGCTAGGTTTACTTTTTTTAACAATGGAATCAATTTCCTTTCTAGATATATATATATATATATATAATATATAAAATTAATATATAATATATATATATATATGATAATATATATATATATATATATTATATAAATATATATATATATATATATATATGATATATATATTATATATATTTGGGAATAAAACGAAAATAAAAAAAATAACAAATGGTTTATATTACAAGTAATGGTCAACTATTTGTGATGGAGTTTATCCATTTGGAGGAAATTAGATTTTTAAAGCCGATTATTGAATGAAACATTCATCAATTCAGACACCAAGGCAGCCCATCTGTTTGTGTACAGTTTTTTCGTAAAAAAAAGCCAGATCCGTGCTTAAATTCGTCAGCACGGAAAGATAGCAACTTTGCAAATTAAGGAAAAATTTCTTACGTTGGTGAGGCATTTCTTGCATTTTTCGGTAAGATTTTGACAAACCGAACGCAAACAGAACATTCTTTACGTCGTAAGCACAAAATGCAATAAAACGAGAAAACGCTATATATTATTATATACGATATATATAATAGTTAATAAATTATTTAGTATATATAGCTATATACAAAATATATATATATTATTATAAATAAATATATAAATATATAATGATATATATATATATACATAATATATAGGCCCTCTTAACCATTCATTCCGCCATAGGCAAAAAAAATTTCACCTAAAGCATATTAAATAAAATTATATATATATATGATATATAATACATATATATATATATATAATTAAGTTAATATTATATATATTTTATATATATAATTATATAGTATATAAATACATAAATATATATATATATATATATTAGTTGTTTTTCGCACTCTGAGATAGGCGGTCACAATACAGGTAGTTTTCAAACTGGTAAATATAAACATTAAAATGTACTTGTACGGATTATTGTGCATTAACGAATTATCAAACCAGCGAGCGATGGGCTATTAATAATGTACAAAATGCGACTATGTGTGTATTTGAAATTTTCCATTGGGATCGGAGATCGGGAGTCGGAATTCAGTTAAATATCCACTCTCTGGAGTCGGAGTCGAGTCGAATCGAGTCGGGATCGGCGTTATTTGAATATCGAACGCTGGAGTCGGCAGTCGGCGACGATTTATTTTTTTTATCGAACCCCCATCCGTGATTTATATATATCATATCTATATAGTTATATTAATATAATATAATACAAATATATATATATAAATAATATATATATAAATATATATATAATATATATATATATATATATGATATATATTTAAATATATATATACTATTATATACTATATATATATATATATACATATTATATATATATATATAAAATATTATACTAATATATATATTATAATATATATATATAATTTAAAATATATATATATATGTATATAATATATTATATATATATTAATAATATACTATATTTATATATATATATAAAATATATATACATATATATATGAATAATATATAGAATATATATATATATATAAAATATATATTATATAGTATATATATATATATATATATATATATAGGTGTTTTTAAAGTTTGTATACAACGTTGGAGAGTTGATAGAGGAGGTCGAGATGATCAGAAGGGACCAAAAGAGGGCGTCTTGCGTATGAGGGGCGGAGGGGACATTGGAAAGTTCCTTTAAACATATTTACAATGGCAGACTATACATCCAACTAGATAATCGATATGCATCTCATAGATCGATTCATAATATCAAGGTAGAGTAAATGAATGGATAACTTTAGACTGAGGATTTTATTATTTTCTCGGGTATCACTCGAGGCATTGTAGTTACGGAATACAATTTAAACTCCTTACGGATCAAACCCCCTTCTGCGCCACCGTGACCCTACGCGCCCTGTCCCACCAGAAAAAAAGTTGGTCATCTCGACCTCCTCCAATTCTATAAACGAACTTTAGAAACACTCATATATATATATATATATATATAATATAATTATATATATATATTATATTATATATTATATATATTACATACCTCCTGTATCTTTACACGAATATAATGGCTCTCTGTATATAAGAAGAGTTATATTATTTTTATATTATTTTAAGCTGTTTATATTATTTCCATATTTGTTTAATTAATAATTTGTTTCGTAATCCTTTATAAGCTTTATAAAATGTTAATTTATCTTCATTTCCTTCACTTCTCTCTTTTTTTTCATTTAATCTTTCATGGTAAAATATGGTGTACATTAAGTAATAAAATTAATAATAATAATAATAAATTAATAATTAATAATAATAATTAATAATAATATAATAATAATAATAATAATAAATAATAATAATAATAATAATAAAAGTGTTTTATAAATTCATAAATGATTTTCCTCAAAGGTATTTTAGAATTTCGCTCAAGTTCAGAATTTATTCCAATTTTTATACATTTAAAAGAAAAATAATAACAAATGAGATTAAATTTTGAAGTTAAAAACTTCAAATTATCTTGGGGATATCTCTCTCTCTCTCTCTCTCTCTCTCTCTCTCTCTCTTCTCTCTCTCTCTCTCTCTCTCTCTCTCTTCTTCTCTCTTCTCGCTCTCTCTCTCTCTCTCTCTCTCTCTGTCTCTCTCTCTCTCTTTCTCTCTCTCTCTCCTCTCCTCTCTCTCTCTCTCCTCTCTCTTTCTCTCTTATTGTAAGTAATAATTACGTCTTACTGAAAAATTGTGCATAACTATTATATTTTAAATACCTGAACGAATTTACAGAATTTGATATAATATATATAATAATATATATATATATTAACCTGGTCCTATTCTGTTTTAAGGACAATCAAAAGGTGTTGTGTGAAAAGATTTAGACTGAACATATTATATTGTATTTACTGTATCCATACTTTCAAATATAAGTATTTTCTAATATTGAAAATACAACCACTTTAAATTTTTACAAAAAAAAAATCACAATTAATTAATCACACAAGCGAAGGACTCTAAGCTATTTGTGGCTTGGGCCTAACGTAAACAAAATCACAGGATTGACAGCGTGGTTACTTATGAATTAACTATTATATTTTAAATACCTGAACGAAAATTCAGATTTTGATATACCTTGCAACATGATATAAAATTTACAAATAATTTTAAAAAAATATTTTTTAGAATTTTATGAATAATTTTAGCAAATGCGTTGCCCTAGGCGGTCTTTCCGAAATATTTGGTTTAGATAAAAAACATTTTCCAATAAGTAGTCTATAAACACCTTCAGTACTAGCCAAAACCTCATGAAATATCAAGATTATTTTGCTTTTATTGTGAGATAGCTGTTCCTATCATCTTATTGAGAAAATTAGAGGTAGTTAAGTTCTGCATGTCCTCAGTGCTTTGTCTCGTTTATCACAGAACGAGTTATTTAGGCATATTATCGTCTCACTGAGTATTAATTACTGTATACCTTAACGATCCAAATCTGACGGTAACGTCGTCTTTAGTTAAATTTCTAATTAATTCGGGTAGCCAAGGGTGTAGAACATAAGGTTTCCGCACACCTGCCTATCAAAAGACAAGGAAAGGTTTCATAAACACTGATAAAATGCGATGATTTACCGTCATGAGTAAAATGGCAAGTGCTCCTAAAAATCAAGCAATTTGGTTCTTAACAAATATCTGCAGCTCTGCTTTGAAAACGTTTTAGAAAGTACGTGTGCTCCTAATAAGCAATCATCAAGAATGCCGAACAAGATATTGATAAAAAGAACTGCTTGTTCATGGCGTGATGAAACAATCTCACAAGAATTCTCTTATGTTGAATATAAGAAATTTCAATTCCATCTTCATACCATGGTAACGGGACACTAATTATATTAACTTGGCTGTTTGCTCAAAGCACAGCTTGTAGGAAAATCACTGAACTTTAAAATTAATTAATTACAGACCCATATGGGCTTAAACGATTTTATTCTTAATGTATAAAGTATTCACTCTCCAAACTTTGCTATATATTTCCCAAATCTCTCTCTCATATATATATATATAGTTAATATATATATATATATATTATATAATATATATACTATATATATATATATATATATTAATATATATTAATATATATATATATATATACTATATATAATATATATATATACTATATATATAATATAGTATATATACTATATAATATATATCGCGTGAGGATAATTTATTTTGGATGAGCGAATACCT
>JABUQX010034246.1:55000-78019 GCA_015478945.1 Trachelipus rathkii
ATAGAGGAAAGGAGGAGGAGATCGTGGAGATGATGAAGGCCAGACTGATAGATGTGGTGGGGATGTCGGAGATGAGAGTGGAGGGTGAAGAAAGTGGCAGAGATTTGGGCGGAGGATATGTGTTAGCTTACAGAGGAATCGATGTAGGAATAAAGAAACATGGTGTAGGTTTCATTTTCGGACCAAAGATTGCACCTTTCATACAGGAAGTGAGAGGGGTAAACGAGAGATTGATTGTGAGTACCTTTAAGATCAAGAGGAAAAAATACCGATTATATCAGGTATATGCTCCACAACAGGGGCATCCAGAGGAAGAGAAGGAGAGGTTCATGGATTTGTTGGAGGAGTGTGTGGAAGGTGGAAGCGAGGACATGCTGCATCTACTGATGGGTGATTTTAATGCCAGAGTGGGAAAGAGAAGAAATGAGGTGGAGAGAATATTGGGTCCACATGGAGAAAACGAGAGAAACCCAGAGGGAGAGAGGCTCATAGATATATGCATGAGAAGGAATTTAAAAATTATGAATGGATTTTTCAAACACAGGGAATCTCATAAGATCACGAGATATAGGTGGAATCAAAACACCGAAAGTTTTGACCAAAAATCCATTATAGATTATTTCATAGTATCGGATTACAGAGCAGTGGAGGATGTTAAAGTGCTTCCTGGAGTCAGCTTTGACTCAGATCATAGATTGGTGGTTGCCAGACTGAGGGTACAGGAAACAAAGTGGCAGGTTGGAGAAAAAAGAAAAGTGATTAAAGTTGAAGCCCTGAAAGAGGAAGGGAAGAGAGAAGAGTATGTGGAGAAAATAAAGGAAAAGTTGACGAATGTGGAGGAAACAAACATGAATTTGCAGGAAATTATTAGTAAAACCGCGGAAGAAACGCTGGGTGTCAAGTGGTATGGAGGAACGAGAAAGAAACACACTATGTGGTGGAATGAAGATGTGAAGAGAGCAGTGGGCGAAAAGAACAAGAAAATGAGAAGGTGGTTGAGGGGAAGAACAGAACAGAGAAGAGCTGAATATGTGATAGCAAGAAACAGAGCAGAGATAGTGAAGAGGGAGGCAAAAAGGCTTGTGGCGGAAAGGATGGCAGAAGAATTGTTAGAGGATGCAGAGGGAGGAAAGAAGAAGATTTTCAAGCTGGCAAAAACATATAAAAAATCAAACAAAAAGCTTTATAGTATCAAAAATAAAGAAGGGGAGGTACTTACATCACAGGAAGAGGTAAATGAGAGGTGAACTGAATATTTTGGAGAACTCCTAAATGTAGAAGAGAGGAGGAATGTGGAAGAGGAGCAATATATGGGAGAGGAGATGGAAGGGGTGAATCCGATAACGATGGGAGAATATGAGGAAGCTTTGTCAAAAATGAAGAAAGGAAAAGCGCCGGGCGAAGATGGAATTGCAATAGAGTTGATAAAGGAAGGAGGAGA
This sequence comes from Trachelipus rathkii, assembly GCA_015478945.1. Lineage (NCBI taxonomy): Eukaryota > Metazoa > Arthropoda > Malacostraca > Isopoda > Trachelipodidae > Trachelipus > Trachelipus rathkii. The sequence continues at coordinate 56,442 of JABUQX010034246.1, forward strand.
AGAATTGAAGAAGAAAATAGTGGAACTTTTTAATAAATGCTGGATGGAGGGTGTAGTTCCCGGTAGATGGGGGAGAATAGTTGTTTTGCCCATTTATAAGGGAAAATGTGATACTGGAGATTGTGGAAACTATAGAGGAATAGCTTTATTGGACCATATAGCGAAAGTGTACGAAAGGATTTTAGAAAGAAGATTAAGAGCAGTGATAGAGATACAGTTGGGAGAGGAACAATATGGGTACAGGAAGGGCAGGAGTACTTCGGATCTGTTGTTTGCTTTAAGAATAGTGTTGGAGAAGAGCTGGGAATTTAATAAAACATCATATATAGCCTTCCTGGACTTAAGAAAGGCATTTGACTCGGTACCCAGAGCCAGACTTTGGAGGATGTTGGGGGAAGTGTACGGAGTTGAGGAAAGACTGAGGAGAGCAATAAAAAGCTTGTATAGTGTTTGTGAGTGTAAAGTGAGAACAGGATGTAAAAATGAGAAATGGTTTGAAGTGGGGACAGGAGTGAGACAGGGCAGTGTACAATTCTCCCTTACTCTTTATAGCTTACTTAGATGTAGTAATCAGAAAGGTTAAAGAGGAATTTCCGAATCTGAATGGTGATATAATGGTGTATGCGGATGATTTGGCATGTTGGAGTTGGGAGGAGGGAGTATTGAGAGGACTTATAGAAAGTTTTGACAGAAATTTGAAGGAGATTGGTTTAGAGATGAATACAGAAAAGACAGTGATAATGAGAGTGGGTAGAGAGGATGAGGGAGAAGTGGAGATCGTCATTGATGATGAAAGATTGAGAAATGTGGATCAGTTTGTTTACCTGGGTGGCGTATTTACAAGCAAGGGAGGATGTGTACAGGAAGTGGAGGCAAGAATGGAAAAATACGGAAGAACAATGAGAGCGTTATATCCAATTATGAAGGATCGGGTGATGGATATAAAAGTGAAAAAGATTATATTTGATAGCATACTGGTACCCACATTGACATATGGAGCAGAAACATGGAGCATTACAACAAGAGAGGAAAAACGGATTGGAGCGCTGAAATGGAAGTTTGAGGAGATGATAGTGGGAAAGACGAGGATAGATAGAGTGAGAAACGAATGGGTTAGGGAGAGAGTTGGTGTGGTGCCTGTGTTGAACAGGATAGATTCGGCGAGACTGAGATGGTGGGGGCATATAGTAAGGATGCCGGGAGAACGAGTCGCGAGTAGAAGGTGGTGGTGGAGAGTTGAGGGAGTAAGGCCGAGAGGAAGACCGAGGGGAAGATGGAAAGATTGTGTGGAGAGAGCCTTGAGAAGACATGGACTGCCCGCGATGCGCCAGCTGATGGAGGATGGTATACTTCTGGAAAGGACTGCGTGGAAATCGATGTTGTCTCCGCTGACAGGCCGTAGGCCTCCCTGAGGGAAGACGTAAGACGTAAGTAAGATATATATAATTTTACATATAATATATATATATATATAAATATCTATTATCGTTTAAACCTCGATATTTTGCGCTTATAAATATATATATAATATATATACTTCCATATATATATATATATACTATATATATACTATATATATATATATATATATATATATATTATATATAATAATATTATATATATATAATATATTATATAAATATATATTATATTATAATATATATATATATATATATGTATATTATATATATATAATATATAATATATATATATTATTTATATATACTATATATATAATATATAAAGATATAAAAGATAATATATATATATATAAAAATATTATATATATATATATATATATATATCAGTAAATTTCCTATCCGGCTACACCGCGAGAGTACGATTTTCCACAACCCACATTCCCCTTAATAAAAACCAGTAGTTATGCAGATGACCTGACAATCATAGCTCAAAGTCCATCTATAAATACTGGAAGTCGTGAACCATAGCAATACCTAAACCAGCTCGAACAGTGGCTATCAGAGAACAAAATGACTGCCTCTCCTCAAAAATCCTTCATCACACTGCTCACAACCTCGACAGAAGTTCATCACACTGCTCACACCTGACAGAAGAGAATCAAATAGCTATCCAACAGTTTTCCTTTCAAACTACATACTCTTTCACAACACACCATCCTAGACTTAACCTTTGAAACACACATGACTTTCACCCTTCCACATAAACAACATACCTCTACTGCCATACATAAACTAAATGCAATGAAAATACTAACCGGAACAAATTTCGGTCAACACAGAGTCCCTCACTAATGTGTACAAGAAATACCTTCGTCCCATCTTGAATTATACATCACTCGCATGGGTACTCGTAATGGCTTAGATCAACATCAAAAAACTTGAGAGCGTTTAAAACAAAACTCTCAGAATATTAACAGGCTGCTTGCCATCTACCCCCATCCATCACTTATAAACAGAAACAAAAATATTTCCCAATAAGGGGCCCATCTTGATATGATAGGCTACCAGGTTTACAGCAGATCACTCTTAACAGACAACCCCCTCCTCCACCAAGAAGGAAAAAAATCACACCAGCTATATACTATTCTAACATATGCAATACGCTTCTCCCCTGCCACCAGACACTCTTATTATCAAACACATCCACACAAACAGCGATCTCCAAATACTAGTGATAGGGCGATTATTCATCATCGGCAAAATCGGCATATTTTTCCTCAGTCTTCATCGTCAATTTTCTGCCGATTAAGTGAGGAAATAATACACCAGAAACTGGAGAAAGATTATTTTTCTGCATCATAATTTTCTTTTTTATTTAAAAGCTCATATCTCACGGGCAAATCCCTATTTTAGGGGGGGGGGAACTTCTCTTGGTAATTTTTACTTAGGATTCGGACTAGGGATCGGACCCGGGCCCTTACCATGAGACTTTGTCGCTCTACAGACTGAGCCACAGTATTAAAAAAATTTAAGAGCTCTAAATTTAAAGTACTAGAACTTTGCATGTCTGTCCATGTTATCACATATTAAATTGTTTTTAAATCAGTGTTTTGAAGATACTTACTATATATTAAAATTACATAATAAATTATTATTATTATTATTATTATTATTATTATTATTATTATTATTATTATTATTATTATTATTATTATTATTATTATTATTATTATTATTATTATTATTATTATTATTATATAAAAATTAGAAACAAAACCAAGATGTTGATGAACAACACGAAAACTTTCTTATATTAATGCGGTTCTAAATTTAAATAAGAATGAAGACAACACAATTTAATTCTTCCTTATTATAAATTTGTTAAATTCTTAGAATATACTTTTTCAATTAATCGTCATCGTCAAAATTTACTATAATCGTCATCGTCATCGTCAAAAATTCCTAATCGTAACGTCACTTCCGAATACCCAAACAACATCATAGTCCTAGGCCCGAAATATCTCAAACAGAACAAACTTTGGACTGGCAAACCAGAGTGATGCTATCCCGTCTCAGCTCTAGGCGCCGTTCCTCCCTTCAGCAAAATAAATTTAGATTCCATAATGCTCCTTCTCCTCCCCCAGTGTCAAAGATGTCATTCCCTAACCAATGACGACACAAAACATCTCTTGCTAACCTGCTCGGACCTGACGCGACTCAGACGGCAATTCGACGTTCTCTCTGACGGATCTATAGTCTCTGCGCTTGTATTGGCACAATATCTCAGGATCGCCCGCTTCTCCTACATTCGTAGGAAGGGAGCGGAGAGGCTACCAGGTAATATATATTAATATATATATTATTATATATATATATATAATATAATTTATTATATAATTATTTTATATATATTATAGTATAAATATATGATTATGAGAGAGAAAAAGGTTTATCATAACAGCGCTTATACCAACCATCATTTCATTTAAAGTTTAATTTTTATGAATAATTATGCATCTTAACGCATTTGATGCTATTTTTCAAAAAGCAGGCTTTTCATTGAATTACAATAGTGGATTAGTTGATGAAGACCTATAGTGCACTCATAATAATAATTCAGTGATATTATAGTTATTATATATATATTATTACTATATATATTATTATATAAATATATTATATATTTTATATATATAAGCTCTTATATATATACTATACTATTATCAGTGGCGAGGCGTGGCATTTTCCAGCAGTCATCGCTACAGTTTCCGGTTCCTTATTTCGACATTATATCTCTCTAAATCTCTAACAACTCCCAGGAAGGGCTTTCGCCTGTCAGTGGTCCAGCATCTTCTTCTTTCTGGCCGAAAACTTTAACCCTAGGCACTCTAGAAGACTATGTCTCGGTGCACTGGTTTCGCGACCCAGTCCTCGAGTTAACACTCTCATGTAGGGTTTTCGCCCTCTTCAGGTTAGAACTAACAATTTTTGCTTCGTTAGGCTCAAAAGCTCGTTCTTCTCGAGCTCTCCAGAGATCTGCTTCTAGGCACAAGATATTTCAACGCTGGTCCAGGAGTAATAAAAGCAAAAGGAAAGGACCGGGTTGGCTAGCCCTGTCGCCCTATGACCATGCGAAGAAAATATTTATATTAATTTAATATAATTTTATTATTATTATATATAATATATATATATTATATTATATATATATATATATAATCTTATATATTATATTTATACAACCTTCTGTGACAAACCATTCCAAATTTAACAACCAATTGCTGAAAAGAAATGTTCTTAGATCCAGCGGTGGCGCTTCTTCTTAATTTCTTGTTATGCCCCCTGGTCTCCGTCCGTGCTCTACTATGAAATATTTGTTGCGTATTATCAATAGAATTTTTAAATTTTGTAGACTGGGTAATGTTCCTCATGAGAAATCGCCTGTTCTCAGAAAACTTCCTACTCCTCAGCCTCTTCCTCATAGCTTTTCCCTCAAAACCCAGAATCAATCCTTAGTTCTAGCTCTACGTTGCACTCCTTCTAGCATGATCTAAGTCTTCTTTTAAAAGCATTGTCGTCTGGCGATTTAATATTACAACATAGTATATTACTCAGTCTACTTATTATGTCTTTGCTCTTGTAAACACATTGCGTTTATTATGCCCAGCCTTATTAGCTTTATTCCTTGCTTCCATACACTGATTAGCAATACTTTCAGATTACTGTTTATAATCACACCAAAATTTTCTTGGTCCACAGACTTCAAGCAATCCCCATTCATATCGTAGTTAAAACTTTTTTGAGAACTAGGTTGAAAGAACTTACACTTTTTACAATAAATTTATTGCCACTTATTGCCACCCAAGAATTGTATCAAGATCATTGAATCTTATGACTCTTTCATATTCTAATAGGTGGCCCTTTTGGTATATCTGCAACTTAGAACCTTCGCATTTAGTCCCTGGTCTAAATCTTTATTATATATGAGAACAATAATGGCCAGCTCTGAACCACTGTGGACACCCTCTTTCTAGTCCTATGTTATTGCCATTTAGTTGTACACACGGATTTCTATTCACAACACTCTTTATCCAACCAAGTTAACCACTCCACCTATATCAGCCTTATGTTGGGGAACCTTATCAAAGGCTTATTACTTATATATTATATAATATATTTATTATAATATTATATATATATATATATTTTATATATAATTTATCTATATATATAATATATAATATATATATATATATAATATTTAAACTAATATATAATAATAATAATACTATAAATAAATAATATATAATAATAATATAATAATAATAATAATAATACGAATAATAATATAATAATAATAATATTAATAATAATAAGATAAATTATACACTTTCAAAGTGTTTCCCATATTAAATACTTATTATTTCAAAAACTTTTAGAAATTTTTGCCATATCTATTTTAATTGTTTAAGCGTTTTTCAAATATCATATGTAGGGTTCACGAAACCATTTAGAGTGACTTCTGTATGTTAGATGTTAGTATATTCCATGTTAAATGGTTATGTAGAATTATATAATAATAATGTAATGTGCTCGCAATTGATCCGCTATTTGGAGATTACCTGAGCATGTTATATTAATATTAATTCTTTTAAGTTGATCGTTTTTTTACATTATAATATATTATATTATACATATTATAATTAATAGTATATATATATATATATAATAGATATTTATATATATATATATATATTAATATATATATATAATTTATTATATATATATTTATATATATAATATTATTTCATATATATATATTATATTATATAATATATATTAATTCTAATATATATATATATTATATATATATTATTAATATATATATTATATATTAATTATATATTAGATTTATATCTATAATATATATATATTATATTATATTATAATATATAGTTATAATATTATATATATATAATTATATATAAATTATATATATATAAATATTAATATATATATATTATATTATTATATATATATATATATACTATATATTTATATATTATTTATTAATATTAATTACATATATATTATTATTAATATATATATTATATACTTTATATATTATATATACTATTATATATATTTTAATATATATATATATTTTAATAATATATAATATATTATATATATATATTACTATTATATATTTATTATATATTTATTTATTTTATCCTCAGACCGTACTGTAAATAGGTGATGGACGCTTCGCCATGAATACTTTATATATAATATATATAATATATATATATAATTATATATATTTAATATTATAATATATATTATATATATTATATATATATAATAGCCATATATATATAAGTATAATATATATATATTAATATATATATATATATTTAATATATCTATAATATATATTATTATATATTTATTATATTTATAATATATTATATATTAATATTATATATATAAATAATATATTTATATATTATATTATATATATTAATATATATATATATATATATATATTATATATATATATTATATTTATATATATTATAGTATATATATAATATATATATATATTGCAAATTACCAAAAACCTGAAATGTCAAATTCGTGATATAGTTCAAATAAAAAAGAAGTATCATATGAACTAAATAAAGGGAGGTTAATTGAATGAGAAAACTGATAAAAAAAAAAAAACTCTGCATTCTATGATTATTAAATTTAAAATTTTATTCATAGGTAAATACTTCCTAGGATTAAAGGAAAAAATCTCAAAGTTAATTTTCTACGATAACATAATTAAATTAAACTAATTAAATGAGACAAGAGATTCATATTTTCAAATTACTAAAATATATTAAAATAAAATACGGTACCTTTAAATGCTCCATTAATATTTAAGGTTTAAAATGTATTACTCGTTAATCAAGTTAGTGTTTGTCAGCAATTCTCACTATATATATATTATTATATATATATAATTATATTTATATTTTATTATATTAATATTATCTTATTATATTATATATAATTATATATATATATATTATATCTATATATATATTATTATATTATATATATATAATATATTATATATATATATATATATATATATATATTATACTATATTATATATATTATATATTATAATATATATATAGTATATATATATATATATTATATATAATATATATAATATATATATATATAGTATTATAATTTATATATTTTATATTATATATTTATTATTATTATATATATATAATAATTTATTTGTATATATACTATATATATTATATATATATATATTATATATTAATATATATTATTTATATATATATAATTATATATTATATATATAGTAATTATAATAATTATACTATATATATATTATTATATATATATAATTATATATTATTATATATTATATAATATATTTATAATATATATATATATATAATATATATATATATATAATTATATATATATATAATATATAATTTTATATATATATATATATATATTTTATATATATATTATATTATATATATATATATTATTATATATATTATATATACTATATATATATTTATATATATTATATATTAATATATATATATTATATATATTATTTATATATATATATATATATATATTATATATATATATATATATATATATAATATATATATATTATATATATATTATTTATATAATTTTATATATATATTATATATATATATATATATATATAATATATATATTATATTAATTAATATATTATATATATATTATATATACTTATATATTATATATATATATTTTATATATGGGGTTATATATATATATATATTTAATAGTATATATCTATTATATATATAAGATAATTTTTATTATATATATATATATTTTATATATAATATTTATATATTATATAATATATATATAATATATATACAATAGTATATATATATATATTATATATTATTATAATATATTATTATTATATAATATTTATATAATATATAGTATTATATACTATATGTATATATTCGGTAGAACAATTAAACTCCCTTTTTTGGGTTTCGAACCCGCACCTCGCAGTTTAGTATACTACGCGAGGTCGGTTCGAAAACCCATAGGGGAGTTTAATTGTTTCTTACCATTTTACACTGTGAGCGTATGTTAGCAGTTCTAAATTGGTTACTGATACCGTTACTCCCGAGTAGCACCCTGTGTGACCTTGACCCGAGTGAGGGGCGGGGAGATCTGCAGAGGTCACTGTCAGATTGACTTTGCTTATCGTTCTGGGCAGAGATGTAATCTCTCAGGGGAAAAAATGTAATTCCTTTTGCTCTCGTTGTCTAGTACGTACACGCTTGGGCTACTACTGCGAGGTGCGGTTTCGGAAACCCATTAGGGGAGTTTAATTGTTTTTCTTACATTTTACAACTGTGAGCGTATGTTCTCAGTTCTAAAATTGTATACTGTTGATAGTTTATCATATATATTATATATTATATTATTATAATGATATTTATTATATACTAGGATTATAGTTATGTCCCAAAAGTAATTGTACTGATGTCGTATTTAATTTGTATTGGATTCCTGAAAATTACATTGATCTCCTTCAGTATGACCCTTTGGAGTTACACAGCGGTATCCAACGTTTCTTCCACTGTTCATAGCAGCTACCAGAAAGTATTTTCTGGTGTGTTTAGGTTACGAGTTACAGTATTTTTTTTATGCTTTCCATTCGTTCCCTAAATGCTACCCTTCCAACTTATTTTCATTTAGGAAGATGGTGATGATCGCACGAGCTAGATTGCTGTATGGGAGGATGTGGAATACTGAATGTTTTCTTCGCAGAAATTTATAATTGAGGGTGCTTGTGAGTGGCACTCATCGCAAGCATGTCTGTTTTGGCCGCTGAAACTCGTTTTCGAGGTCGTTCCAAGACATCTTTGTGTAAGACGTGTTAACTCGTCCTAAAGGTAAAATTCTTGTGTCCATCCACGGCTGTCGAACAAAACAATAATCAAAGTGTTTTCACTTTGGAAATGCTCATACGTGCTTTCTTCGCGAGATATTTTGCTGTGCCATTCCGCACTTTACCGTTTGGTTCGAATCTGACTTAAAAAAACCATGATCACTCTTGTTATAGTTTATCAAACAAATTGTGCTCATTCAGTCTTTCCAGCACATCTTAACAAATTTTTGAACTCTGTTCGCTTTTGGATCTACGCCCAGTCTTTCTGGCACTATTTCTGCAAAATTTTTCACATGTGCAAATGGTTCGTTAATTCTTATTGAACTGGCTTTTTTTATCAAACCAGTTTCTTCTGCATCACTCTGACACTGACGGCAGGTCTTCTCCATCCCAGCTCTACACTTTTCACTTTTCGTATCGTGTTGTTGAGAGTTTGTCTTCCACAGAGGTTATAGCCTTCAACATTTCCTCGGACCTCTTTGAAGCTTTGTGGCACTTAAAACATTTCCTCAGGATGTAAGTGCCTCCCCATAAGCTGTCGTTTAAAGAAGTAAATGTCTCAGTGGCAGGATTGTTACGTTTTACACAAAATTATTTACCTGCGTCGCAAAAACGTACGAGGATAGAAAACACGCCCTTACACAAAAACGATGTAGTGCAAAAACGTAAGAGGTTAGAACACACGCCCTACATTAACAGATGTAGCAAGACTGACTTTATAAATCTGGTTAAACTGGTATGGATATGCAGCCTAGGTAACTAGCTACCCACTTCGTGTCACGGAGGAGCTACATTAATTACTCAGTCGTTCATGGGACTTTTATAGAGAGTATTATATATTATAGTATATAAATATATATATATTATAAATATAAAATATATATTTATATTATAAATATATATATCTATATTATATATGTGTGTGTGTGTGTGTGTGTGGTGTTGGTTGGGTGTGTGTGTGGTGTTGTGTGTGTGTGTGTGTTGTGTGTGTGTTGTGTGTGTGGTGTGTGTGTGTGTGTGTGTGATGTGGTGTGTGTTGTGTGTGTGTGTTGTGTTGTGGTTTGTTTGTGTCTGTGTGTCTGTGTGTGTGTGTGTGTGTGTTGTGTGTGGTGTTGTGTGTGTGTGTGTGTGTGGTGTGTGTGGTGTGTGTGTGTGTGTGTGTGTGTGTGTGTGTGCGGGTTGGTGTGTGTGGTGTGTGTGTGTTAAGATTAAAACGTTTGAATATAGTCTTGTGGGATGTTGTCCGAAAGTCTCTTATTCAGACCTTCTGATTAAGGAGTAAAAACAGAAAGTTGTATCCCAAGACGCTTTTAACTTCTTCCTCAATGTTCCCTTCAGGTACTTAAACAGTTATATAAACTAACAACATTTTTTCCCTAAGTAAACATGATTCTGGAACTTGCAATGATATCAATGCTCAAATCTTTAACTATTTTGGCTATAACATCAAACACAAGCACATAAACCTCCACCACACACATACACATACACAACATCATACACTACACATACACATACACATACACATACATACAATACACATACACACACACACCATTATTTTATATAATATATATAATATATTTATATTATATATATATATATATATTATATTATATATAATTATATATATATTTATATTAATATATTTATTATTATAATATATTTGTTATATTATATATTTATATATATTATATATTCTATTAATTATTATATTATTATATTTATATATATATATTATAGATGATAATATTATGTGTGTGTGTGTGTGCGTATGTATGTGAGTTCTTTCTACTTGTTAATGTACATGAAAAATGAATGCTCTACTGTATTACTGTACTGTATTACCTTATGCAAAAACTCTCTCTCTCTTATATATATTATTATATATATATATATATATTTATTAATATTATATATATATATATTATATATATATTATTTAATAATTTATTTATAATATAAATTATAGTATATTTATATAATGGTTAAGCCTTTTAAAATAAAGATTTGAAATATATTTTGCCATAATGCTTCTAAATCCTATTTCTAAGAGGATTTGAACCTTGTTTCTTTCTCACTTTTCCGACTTTTCTGTAAGCCAAATTAGATTTTTTATCCATTTTCACTATTATAAGTAATTGTTGTCTTACTCTGCTCACTCGTCCTTCCAGTTTGTGGAAAAGTTAATTTCTTTTGAGGCATACATTTTATTTCCTTTTCAAATTGATCTCGATATATATATACGTATATGTATATTTAGTTCTGAAATAAACACGGTTTCATGTTCATGGGCTGTATATTATATATTATATTCTATATATATTATTATATATATATATATATCATATATTAATATACTTTATATATATATATATATAATAATTTTATAATTTATATATATATATATATTATCTCTTTTATTATATATAAATAACCATAGATTTTTTCTTAGGGCAACCCTCAACCTTTGCGATAGAAATAAAAAGACAACAGAAGCTTTTTGCATATCATTTATTGGACCGTTTCGAGATTATCCAAACGATCATCAGCTAACATAAATTAAACTACATAATATTATGAAAGGTTTAAAAATTAAAATTAATAATATAACATAATATTAAAATTATAATGCATATATATAATGAATAATAATAATACATATACATATAATAATAAAACAAAATATAAACCAATAATATAATTAATTAAATAATAATACAATATAATTAAATATATAATCAATAATAATATATCATAATAAAACATAATTACTAATAAAATAATAATACTAATAATATAATTAATTATCAATAATTCCCGTTAATAAAGAACAAAAATAGTAAGAAAATATAAAACAATTTAAATAAATTATATTAAAACTATTACCTGTTTAGTTATTACCTTTTTAGTTGACAGTCTTGGGAAAAATGTACAAAAATAACAAAAACGACTATTAAAGGTGAATTGTTGTTGTATGTTGGTACATTTTAAAAAAACAATCAATATAAATATACAATTTGGCACAGAGTTTAATAAAAATTCACATGATTTAAAACGGAGCTCTTTAAAGTAACATAATAAATAAATTAAACCAATTCAAAAAAATATTTTAATTGAGGAACCATCTGAGTTAAGTTGCGGCTTTTGTCACTATGTATAACAAGCTCTCAGGATCCTTCGTTCAAGTGAACCCGACCGCCGAAGACAACACCTTCGAAGTTATTTTGAGATATCTGACGCCTCCTGAGAGTGGGTCTGATGCAGAGTTTTCGGGTTTAAGTTTAATGTCTGTTTGTTCTATATGAAAGAAAGGGTGCTTTTCTACTATCCATCTATAGAAACCTCACAACTTGCCTGTCGGGTACCATCGTTCAGTTCTTCTCTGAGCGCCATTGTATGGACTGTTCCTGACCATTTTTAGAGCTTCACAAAGCTTCAAATCTTGGGGTAAATTGTTCATAAAGAAGTTTCAAATTTTACACTCAGATGCTAATTCAACTCTATTTCCAGAAAATTCTTTTATTGCACTTGTCAACCAAATTCTTGGAAAGACCTTTTTACGCCTAAACAGCCAAGATTTGTGGATTCTCATTGCAATAGTATTATCTCAAGTCTCTCTACTTTCGGTCCAGGACAACTCCGAGCTCCGTTAAAAACATTCAGAAATATCAATTCTAACGTTTTACCATCTAGTATAAAATCTATTCATATCTATACTTGTCATCGATTTTAAAATGAAATAGTTCTTTTCAGAATGAAGATATATTTACCGCTCCATTTGAGAGGTCCTCGTTATTTATTCCCTATTCTTCGTGCGGATGCCAAGCCCGTGTAGGCCAGATTGGAACTTACCAGCTGCAGACTGGGATTTCCAAAAACCTTCGAAAATGGTTTTTAAGACAAATAGACCTTTAACTTCACCCGAAACTCTGCCATCAGGACCCACTCTTTAGAGAGCTGTCACGACATCTCAAAGGATAACTTCAAGGTTGTTGTCTTCGGCGATCGCGGGCTTCATTGCACGAAGGATCCTCGAGAGCTTGTTTATACATAGTACAAATCCATCTGAGTTAAGTTAGCTCCTCAATTAAATTATTTTTGTTTTAATTCTGGTTTTAATTTATCTTATTTAATTTACTTTAATAATCCGTTTTAATCACTGTGAAATTTTTTTATTAACTCTATTGTGCAAATCTATATTACTATATTTATTTTTTTTTAACAATGTACACACCAAACAACAACTTCTCTAGTAATAAGCAGTGGTTTTTTGTATATTTTGTTACATTTTCCCGGACGTTCAACTTAAAAGAGGTAATAATACATTAGGTTTCAGTTTTATATCATTTTATTTTTAAATTTGTTTTATATTTTTCAAGCTACATTTTGTTCTTTATTACTGTGGTACATAAAATAACATATTCGGTAATGTATTATTTTCATTTTACTATCCTTATTATTAAACAAAAAAATTACCATTATTCTTTATTATTTGTTATTATTAATTATTTAATTATTATTGTTTATTATTATATTGTTTATTAATTATTATTATTTTATTATTATTATTATTATATATTTTTTTATTACTATCATTTATTATTATTGTATATTATATTAATTTTAAATTTTTAACTTTCATAACTTATTGAAATATTTAATTTATGTTTTCTGCATTATGGGTTTGGGGATAAACTCGAAACGTCCCTAATAAATGATATCAAGCTTTGTTCGTTTTTTATTTCTTAACTAACTATTATATATATATTTTATATATTATAATATTATATATATATTATATAATATATAATAGTATATATTCTTATGTTATTATAGTTATGTCGTCTATAAAAATAGTATATTTCTTACTGCAATATATGTTAAAATCATATCTAGACATAATGTATTTCTCTCAAAATATATATTATATATAGTATATATATATATCTATATAGTATATTTCATATTATATAGTCATATATCATATGATCCAGGGTAAGGAGCCACCAAGCTCACAAAGAAAGCCCACAACTGGGCTGAAAATCGAACATGGGAGGGCCCTGCACAGTTAATGTTTCAATGTCAACAGGAAAATTTAAATGCGAACATGAATATTCAGTCGGTCAAAATAAATAAAATTTTAAATAAAATTGTATCCTCCTACATTATTAAATAGCCTCAATATTACATAATTAATCGCTATAAGATATAGTACTTGAAGATACAGAAAATATAGTACTTGTAAAGTAGGCGAAGATTCGATAAAGATATGGGAAAAATCTTAGAAGTGTTTCATATGGACCGTAAGAGTAGGAACATGAGACGGCAAATGGGTCAGATCGGGAATAATGAGAAATAATGGGTTGATCGTTGTGCGGGTGTGTCGACGGCAAACTCGTGTGCAAATGCGCAGGCAGGGTTCCGTTGACAAAGAGTGGACTGTTGATTGATATTGAGTAAATTGGCCAATCGAGGCGTGCAGTATCACCTCGTGATAAGCGCTTTCGTCCTGTGGCAGGAAGAAAACTCCACCAATGTCGGCTTATGTTTTTCTGAGTTTCCCTTACCGCCGATCACTCCTTCCGCACTCTATGTCACAAAGAGCCGAAATCCTTGTGAAGAGCGCATAGTAATCGGTTTGATTTGAGACGGCCTTGTCCGCATGGTGATTCCGGGACGGTACCTGGAACAACTCACGAGAGAGGAGAAGCAATCTTTGCCATCTTTGTAGCGATTTCTTGCCAGTTACCCCTACATGAGGGGGTCCCACATAAAATAATTTGTTTCTTACGGAGTGGAGCAGCCGAAGAGAAATTGTTGTACAGCGAACACCATTGAGTTTTTAGATAGGTTGGAGCGCTTGTTAGCGCCTCTGAGCGATCTGATAAATGACATAGAGGTCTTGGTTACGGATTAGATTCGAGGACCAGGCGATACTAATAGTCATCTAATTCTGCTGTAACTTGAGCATAAGGTTTGGGATGGTATGAGGGAGGTTGCGCGTCCAGGAAAGCAGCGTATGCGACCCACTGTCCTTGTTTTGAGCGTCCAGTAAACACTGGAGTAGATTATCGTGAACTACGGATGAACAGGATTGATGCTTTAACAAGCGCAGCAGGGTGGCTAGTATTTTTGAAGAGAGTCAACAACAAGCCATGGTGGGAGCGGTGAATAGCCAAGGTGTTGACCTTTCGTGCGTGTAAGGACGAAGGAAGGCACTGTTTGCAAAGGCAATGTTAGGAATAAGCTTGTTCCATCGAACTGTGTTCTGCACAGCTGGCTAGTAATTAGATTCTGAGTATTTTCCTGCAGATCACAGGTGTCCACGCAAATGGTTTTCGGGTTTGGAAACTAGCACGTTGTACACATGCATGATTTCTCTTCAAGAGAGTCGGCCATCATACTTGGATTCAACTTCAGTGCATCACCGGGGGATGATCGGAAGGCTCCGCGTGAGTAAGGATGCCTGTTTGGCATGGGCTAACAGGTGTTCAGTTGTTTTCGTAGAGGCTGCAGTTAACATTCACAGCCTAGGTCCAGTTTCGTCAGCTTACGGGCATGTAACAGACGTTAAAGGCACTTGCATCAGCACCCAAGATTTTGAGGCGAGCTCGACCGTAACAGGGTCAAGCCGGGATGACAGTTGTTTTCCACGGTATTCTAATTTGCGGTGCACATATGTTAAGAGGTCATTCTGCGATGAAGTCCTAGATTTAGCACGTGAAGTTACGGAATGCCGCGAACCAGTTAGGTTGGTTCGCTGGGAAAAAGGTGGAGGTTCTTTATTCCTTTGTTGCTTTAAAAAGCACTCCGAGGTTTTGGTGGGAGAAAAATGGACGCAATGAAAGTTACCCATTGTGAAATTTTCTACAATGTTAGTTGAGTTTCACGCTACTCGAGCGAAAGGCAAGGCCTATGGCACGGCTATTATAAACACAGATATCACATGAGATAGAAAGAAGTTGACGTCGCTCAGGTATAGAAGTAAGACTGTCATTAACATCCGAGAGCAAATCAGTAGTACACTTAGAACACTCTTGTGGAAACGCCTTATCGAGTAATGGTGGACATAATAGCAGAGCCGACCTTGGATGGATCTGTCTGAACAGAAGTATTATAATGAAAGAGGGAGTTGTCGCGGGAACCGATTGAATGGGTTTAAGGAGAATCCCGTTTCTCCACTTTGTGTTGTGACACGCTTTTTCAAGGTCAAGAGACACCAAACACATCCCACCATTTGGAAGCTTCCGAGATGGTCATTGGCTCATAGTTTTAAGCAGAGGGTGCAGTAGCGAACGATTTTTCGCGAAAACAAACTGGAAGTTGGGAAAAGCTTAGGGCGACTCTAAGAACGGGAGAAGCGACCTGAACCATTTTCTCGCATTAATTTACAGAATGCAGGTCACGCGAAACTTGGTTTTTGGTTGTCCGCAAACTTCGGATCTTAGTTTTGGGGATAGGAATTACAAAGCTGTAGTCAATATATGAAAAAGAAGATTCGATTCCGATTCTGTCTATACTAGAGTGCCAGCATAAATGCATGATGCGAAAGGGATAGCATTGATGGACGCATGCATGTACGTAGTCTAGACCCGGCACCGTCTTTGGCTATTCGGCCAGTTGCAGGTTAGTATTACTCTGCACAGTGTAAAAAGAGGTTGTAGTTGATCTTCACGCTTCTCGACTGTTGAAAAGTTGTTGGCAGATGCAGGTTAGTTCTCCATTGTCCGGAAGGCTTCAGGATGCGGAAAGAACTGTTGGCTTGCAAACACGTATAACCTTATGCATCTGCACAGCGTTTGAAGGAGTAGAGATCGTGAGGTGAGGAGTTGCTTTGGATCGACGATCGATATTTTCTGTGCACTTTCCATCAATAAGGGGGAGTTTGTGGACGGTTACAGTCGAACTGTAGTTCGAAAAATTTTGTGTTGCGTGTTTGTCTTCTTAATGTCGCGAGACCCTTGCCGCAGCTGCGTTGTTGTTAAAAAATGTCTGCTTGAAGTGGTACGGGTCTTTTTGTTTGTGTAGAGTTTCCCTTTCGCGGTTGCGCTTGGTGCGCACTCTTCGAGGCGACCACCAAGGGATGAGCCACGCTTGCTTGCGAAGATTGCGCACTGCAAGCTCCACTGCTGAGCTGACGACTTGCTGTAAGCGACAGCATCATCTACAGTCGGAACGTTATTGAGGAGGAAAATATATATTGTATAATATAATATATGATATATATAATATAATTATATTTATATAATTATATTCTATATATATTTAATAATATATTATATTATTATATATACATATAGTATATATTTATCGTCTATCAGCATGCTGGAAAGCCTACTAAATTCTGAGTTGAAGGAGTTTCCAGTCAAGAGTGTACTATATATATAATTTTATATATATATATATATATATATATACTATTATATTTATATTATTATATATATTATAGATAGATTATATATATAATTACTATATACTATATATATATATTTAATATTATATATTTATATATATATTTATATTGTAATATAATAGTATATATTTATATATATATTATATATCATAATTAATTTCTACTTTATATAATAATTTATCAATTTATTTATATATTATATAATATATTTTATATATTATATATATTATGTTTATATTATAATATATTATATATATATATATTACGGAGAGAGTAATGACCAATTGTCCTTCGCCTGGGAAAAACCTACGCATTATTGCGATGAGGTAACGATTTACAACCCTTATTACTTGTCTCTAAGCATCACTCGGCATGCTTCTACTCATTATATTTATATATATATACTATATATATAGTATTAAGTACATCGCCATTATATATTATTAATACCTGATATATTATTTATTAATATATTATATATTATTATAATACTTTAGAGTTTATTATATTATAATATGTATATTATAATAGAATGGATACTTCAGAGACATCGAAACATACGAACGGTCGTTTCTTCTCAGTATAGTCTCTACGCGACAGGGCTGGCACCCGGTCCCTTACTTTTTCGCTGGCCAGAACTTCTTGGCCAGCATATGGAATCTATGCGCTCGAACAATCATCTGGGGCTTCTGGGACAACGAGTTTCGAGGGAATGAAGCAGATGCTTGTTATCATTGAAGGGCAAAAGCGCTACCTGAGTTGTGTAACTCAAGATAGCATCGAAACATTGCTCGAGAATGTTTTTTCTAGAGTGCTACAGATCAAGAGTTGCGCATCAGAGAGAAGAAATGGTCGTCCAACTGACAGGGCGCGATTCCAACATGGATGATGTAAGTAATACTAATAATTTAATTTTAATATTATTATGATAATATATAACTATTATAAATATAGTATATTATTATTTTATTATATTATATATCTATTATATAATTATATTTATATCATATATTTATAGTCTATATATACTATTAAGTATATATATAGTATAAATATATATATCATAGCTATAATATATTATATCATATATATATATGTTTATATATTATATCGGTTGTTAGCTATATATATATATGTATTTTATTATATATATACATAATTTAATGATAAGTTATAATTGACTTTATAGTACAGTTCGTAACTTATAAGACGGTATAAAACTGAGTATATATATATATATATATCGTTATAATATTACTATATTAAATGATATAGTATAATAATTATAGCTAATCTTTTTATTATCTTTACTTATATGTATCTGATCTAGTGTATATAAATATATATATATTATTATATAATATATATATTATTATTATATATATATATAGTGATGTGCAGAGTGTTCTTTTTGTACGCCTCGCCGGTAGCGGATGTTTAATCTATATATTTATATATATTCTATTATATGATTTTTTAATTATATTATATCATACTATATTATATATATTCACTAAATATATCTAATTATATATTATATGATATATGTATCGAGTTTTAGCACAATCTATTAATATACTTTGTTACCAGGGTGCCGGGAGGGGACCATTCTCAGTTGACCACCAGACGTCTTTCCCTAACCTCCGCCTTCATGAAAGATTTTACTTGGATTATTATACTTTTTGCACTAGTTATTGAATTAAAATAGTTTGAAGTTGTTGCTGAGCGCATTGATTATATTTCTAGCCTTGTCTAGCTTTTTTGCTCATAAGTCTGTTTCTCTTTTCGGATTCATATTTAGCAGAGCATTGCAATCTCGTCTCACGGAGACAGGTTGGGACAGGCCGTATTTCCTTGCAGTTTAACTTAAGCGTGGGATGAACACATTTGCATTTTGCTAATTAAGCCTTCACCCACTGATAGGATCGTCATTGATTTGTTATCTTGTGACGTATTTTTTGCGTGATAGTTTTCAATTAGTTATGCTGCTCTTTATATGGCTGTGTTTCTTTATCACCGGACTGTACGAATTCTTCCAGTATTGTTATTGACTTTATTGCTAGAAGAGTTGATGGTTCTGTACTATTTGCTTTTTTTCCTTCTTCACATGGTTAGCTTATTATATATGTCGTGTTTCTGATTGCCCTGTTTTCCTTGGCGTTATAAGGTCGGTAACGTTTTGAGGCAGCTTAATATTATCTCTGTGGAATTCATGCATCTTGCATCTATGGATTTTTTTCGGTGATAGTTTCTCAATTGCACTACATTCTTTTGCGGGTAGATTGCGTGTTTGTCTTCCAGCATTGGACTAGTAGAAATGTCTTTCCAGTAGATTTTGGTATGATTTATCTTGTAAAGTCGTTTGGTCTGTAGCGATTTTGTTTTTTCTCCGTTTTAATGTACTCTATAGTCGGATTTTAAAGTTTTCTCAGACTGCAACACAAGTACACACGATTTATAGCATTTAGGTCTGATACTCGTTAGCAAAATCATTGGCTTTCTATAACGGATCTTGTAAAGGTATTGCTATGGTTGGCCAAGTCCATTTATTCACAGACCTCTCAAAGGCGAGTTTTCTACTCTAGTTTATGTCATCTTTATTTTTAATCGGTCATCGTTTCATTGAAATTGATGGGATTCAAAATGGCGTTCTCTCGTCTTAGCGTTGAGAATTGTGGTATTCAACATATTGAGCACAGTCCAAGCGTGACTTGTTGTGGATCTGGCTATGTTATCGGTAGTTTCTCATCAATGGTTTCAATGGCTTTTAACTGCTAGATACTTATAGAGGTTATGTCATTTCCAACACTAATAAGATTTGTGTAACTTGGATACGAATGGCGTTGCGACGCAAAAGTTCTTTGAGCGAAATAATTCTTTGTTAGGGATGCAACGCGATCTCAGGTTCCGCGCTCCGGCTGGTGGCCTTTGAGTTCCGGCCTTTTTAAAGTTCTCCGGCTCCGGCCGGAGACTAGTCTCCGGCCTTCTCCGGCCGGAGACCTATATTTTTAAAATGGTTGTTTTTGAATAAAAGCAATAGTTATTATTCGATTGAAAAAGTTGATAAGTGATCTTTAGATGAATATACTTTAATTTAGAACGAATAAATCAAAAAATGTAAAAATTATTTTAGTATTTATTTTTGTTGTCAGTCAATATTAGTCAAATAATAACTTAATATTATAATCTATAATAATATTATACTAATATACTAGCCTATATGGACACTTTACTAAACTGTTACAAATTATTTTGAAAAAGAGTTTGATATCCCAAATGACAACCCCTAACAAAAACACACTTTTGATAATCTGCTTGAAAGTGCTAATCTGAATAGTATGAAATTGGTAAAGATTTTAAATACATTCCATTTAGACAAAAGCTAAAACAATATGTTATATCCCCTTTATCTTTTAACTTTCATTATATGACGGGTTATTACTTTTACATCAACACTAGACATTTGACAAGTTGTACTTCATATAGTATAGTTGATATACAGCTCAATTGATTCTGGTCACGTTACTATTCGGGAAGCTCATAAAATTAGCCCTTCATGATATTTGTTTTTACTGACATTGTGTGAAGATAGGAATGTATTGTTTGTATTTTTATGATATAATATATTGTGTGTTACTCACTATTAATCTTTTAACCTTATATAGATTATTATGTATAATAAATTATATCTATTTAAATATATTTGTTAAATAGATCA
>JABUQX010034247.1:0-7500 GCA_015478945.1 Trachelipus rathkii
TTAATTCTACATTGGCGGCATTAAGTGAATGCTGCTTAAATCTTATCCCTTTCATTTAATTATTATTTATTTTATTATTAATTTTATATATATATATAATAATTATTAATTATAAATATTATAATTTTAATTTAATATTAAATATATATATTAATATTTATATTATTATTTATATTTATATTATATATATATTATATATTATTTATATATATTTTTTATTATTATTAATTTAATTATTATTTAATTTATCATAATATTATTATTATTAATATTATTATTATTTAATTATTAAGCCGAGTGCAGTGTGGGTGCTGGTATTGCTGTTGGATGGTCTGTTATTATATCGGTGCCTCCTCTGGTTTTCAGCATTATTCTTAACGGTGTCGATTTATGCTCTGGTAGCGTTGTGTCGCATATTATTGTCTAAAGAGAAGGTGCTGTGTGGTGATTGTGGTGGTGAACGTTAGTTTTATGAGTTATGATAAGGAATTTGGTGCGGTGGCGGTTGCTGTTGTGCGGTGCTTGGTTAAGCCACGTTACCTATTCCGGGTCGTAGCGGTGTGGTGTCGCAAAAATCCGGTGCTTGGCCAACACTTAGTTTGACTATGTAATGTTAGGTACTTTATCGATATTACGCTGCGAACTTTACCGTTGTTAGCAGTTTTATTCATATATATAAAAGTGTATGGTAGAAAGCTTATGCTTCTGTTATGGTTCTTAGTTCAGCTGTGTTGACTAGAGTTTTGATCTATTGGATTCTGACATTGATAATTTTTGTAAAAAAGAGAATAAAATTTTTAGTAAAAACATAAATGTTTTAATAAATTTAACGTTAATGTTCATATCATACAAAGTACTTGTTAACTTTACTTTCTTGTCTTTTCTTCTGGTATCACTCAATGGGCGTACCGACACCTATTATGAACTTGAAACTATATAAATATTGAAACTTATTAATTTTTAATTTAATTATTATTATATTATTAATATTAATATTTAAATTATATAATATTATTTATATTATTTTTTTAATTTAATAATATATATATATTTATATTATATAATTATTATTATTATTATACTATTTATATTTATTTATACTTATTTTTTTTTACCCTTTAAAATTATTTAGGAAGGGTAGGAATTATATTTATATATTTTTATATTATTATATTTTTATATTATTATTATTATTATTTATAATATAATTTATTATTATATTATTATATATATATAATATAATAATTTATTATTATTATTTAATTGATTATATATTTAAATTATATATTTAATATATTTTATTATTATATATAGTTATATTATTTAATTATTATTTAATTATAGTTATTTATTATTAATAATTATTTATATATATATTTATTAATATATTATTTAATTTAATTATTATTATTATTAATTTATAATATTATATATATAATATAATTATTTATTATATTATTATAATAATTAATAGTGGTGTTTGTACTTGTTTGTTGTGTTTAGGTTCATAGCTCTAGTGCATCTTAAATATTACTACAGCATTTAATTAACTTAAACGTTCAATTATTTAATTATACATTGAAAGTTATCTTCCCAATTTAAAGTTTTCACAAAATCAAAAGCATATAAAAAAAAAAACCATTCAATTAAAATTAAAATAAGCTTTTCTCGAATAGGCGTAAATGAGAGTATAATTGACAGTATATTAATGCAATTAGCTTCATGTCAAGTATTCGATATAAGGGAGGATGTGGTTGGGATGAGTGTTGTAATTGTTTGAGTTGTATGCTTTCTTCCACGTCTTCTAAAGTCAAGTGAAGTGAAGTAATTAGGTATTGAGATAAAAAAATAATAAATTATTTAATTTTAGTAAAAAACATATATAATATGTAATTTAAAAAACTTTTTAATAATGAAATAGATTTTCTATAAATAAAATCTTATTTATATTAAAATAACTATTAAATAAATAGTAAAATTAAGTTTTCATGTTTTAAAACATATAAATATCATTGATATTTACTCTAATTAATTATAGAGAATAATAGTTAATTACTCATAGTTATATTTTTAAGAAATAAAATCGAATAATTATAACGTTATGAATATGACGACTATTTTTACAAATACTAACACATAATTTAATAAATATAAATTATAATGACATTCACAAATATAATAAAATTATTTAAAAATATTTATTATAGTACTAACCTCTCGTAAAAGAAATGGAGTAACACAATTAAATTTAATAATGTAATAATAGCACTAAAGTTAATATAAAGTGGAACTAAAATATATTTAAATTTATAATTATAATATAAATATAGAATAATGAAAAATAATAAATATAATCAATATATATATAATGAATCATAATCTTTTTCAGAATAGCGATAAAAAAAACGTAGAAAATAATGCAGTTGACACTATTAAACGATATTGAAAGAATATATAGATACCAGTTAATAAAGAATTCATATGCAAACAAAGATTAAATAATAAATTATTTAACTAATTAATGGAGAGTTAAACTCTCGTATCGGTTTATAACGCTAGATATTTAGATACTCATGACAGGATATTGGTTCAAAATATCGTAACTGATCACATTAATACTGTTAAACTCTTTACGTAATCTCAACTAAAGAATTAAATAAAATATGATAATTAATAAAATTTAATATTATAATAATAATATATATAATAATAAATATATAAATATAATAAATTAAAATTAATAGATATAAATTATATAAAAATAATAAATATAATTAAATTACTAATAAAATAAATATATAAAATTAATAAATTAATTAATATATATTAATAATATATAAATATATATAAATTCATAAATAATTAAGTTAATAAATTAAAACGTAAAATATAAATATAAAATAATATAAAAATTAATAATAAATAATATAATAAATTATATATAATATAATATATTATATAATAATAAATGAATTTAATAATAATATAATAATATAAAAATATAATAATATATTAATAAATAATATTAATATAATTAATAATAATAAAAATAAATTAAATATAAATAATATATAAAATTAAAATATAATAAATAATAATAAATTAAATAATAAATAATTAATATAATAATAAATAGATATATATGAAACATATTCGAATTAATTGAATATAACTGCAATGAATTATTGGTAGGATATGTTTTTGTTGTTGAAAATGTCAAAAGAAATTGATTAATTTTAAATATTTTTTTTTATCAATGATATATATTATTATATTAATATATAAATATATTAAGAGAATTAATAATATATAAAATAATAATAACTTTGTATTATATATATAATATAAATACACTTACATAAAAAAGGTCAATTTCATAGAGAGTTAATCCTAAATAATAACTTAATTACGAGCACCAACATATTTGCAAGGAACTTGTTTGATCCTTATATTGGAGTGGATTATTATACTGCAATTATGAATAAAACTAATACCAACTCGCTAATTCTTTAAACACCCTTACTATAAAAAAAAAAATATAGATTTAAAAGAATTGATTTTTATAGATTAAAACAAGTTCATAAGATGTCTGTATAACTCGTCAGTAACTGGTTCACATTGGACTTTTTTGTTATTTGCATATAGAGTTATGTATTAGATAACAAAACTTTATTGCAGGACATTTATTTATTAGTGTAAATCTCTAATGTTTATTTGATTCAGTGATACTCGAGAGTGTCTCCTTTATCCTTTAACACAGACATTCCCCATATACTGACGTGGCAATTAGCGAGATCGATTGAACATATATAAACTACTTTGTTTTTTTAGGATTAATTGATTCCATCCAGCTTTATCTTTATTTAAATTTTGGTTATCGAAGATTTTTGTTAATGTTCCTCTTGAATCTTTGTATGTATACTTATGTTTCTTTCGTGTTCTCTTCTGGTTTATGGATACTTATGCTTGCGCCCTCTCGCACGGTCTCCTCTAAATGTTGAGGACTATCCCGGTTGTGTATAATGAGGGATGTACTATAAAGAAGCACGATTATCATAAACTTCTATTGTATGCATAACGCGTGTGAAAGAAATATGTAAGACATAAGCAAAGTAAAGATATATCTACTCTGCGTCTATAAAACTTAACTACTCGGATTAATAAGTGTGTGGGCATAAAGAGTAGAGCAGTGAGGCTAACCCATCATGTCTGCGTCCTCCAGAAGTGAGTGCTTATAGTCAACAGAGTTCGTGGTAATAAAAGGAAGACTGCTCTCAAGAGTCTCTGTGTAGCTCTTTCAATTCTCTTATTTCTTTATTTGAGCATTAATCTTTTTATTAATTGTTTTTTTTTCTCTTGTTTTTCGTGACGTCTATGATAGGTTTGTTGATGAAGTTAAATCTGGTTATTGTTCAACTTATTTCCCTTCATAACTGACACATAAACCAGATTAGTACTTTATTTTTATTGCACATTGCACAATCTCTTTGTATACTGGTCGTCTATAGGTATATGGTGATAATGAGTCGAGATACAGGGAGATTGCATATTAATAATATATTAGACATTATAGATTGAATTAGGTGTGCGCCAAAATAACAAAAGGAGGGCGCCAAGTTTGAGGGTCGCATGTGTTAATAATATAACCCCCTTAAATAGTGAGGGGGAGCATATATATAACTAAATTATATTGATGAAGGTTTATTTGAAGGTAACTAACAATTAATTGATTCTGATAAGCTGTGTAAGTTGGTGAACAATCGAAATATAAAATTAATATCATATAAAATAATTAAATAATAAATTAATAATATTATATTATATAATAAAATGATTATAAATATATAATATAAATTTCTTATATACTTAAAAAATAAATATAATTATATCATTAAATAATTATAGTATAATATATATAAATAATATTGTATGTATAAATATATATATAAATATAATATAATTAAAATAAATATTAATTATGAGTAACTACTTAACAATGGATAAATATAATAAATAATTAATTTTCAAACACTACGGGTTGGAGGCACGAGCTATAAATATAATAATTAAGAATATGAATATATTAAATAATATATATAATATATAATATATTATATAATATATATAATAATTAAATAAATAAGTAATAAATTATATATAATAATAATATAATTAAATTATGTTTATGTAAAAATATAATAATCATAAGTATATGTTATTTATTATAAACACAATAAAAATTTTTTATTATATATATAGCAAAGATTTCATAGATGGATATCGGCAGAAGATTTTAATTACGAAATATATATATCAAAATAAAACCATTTATAATTTAATATATTCATAATGCACGAAACACTTTTAACTCACAGTTATAATGGTTTAGCAAACATCACGTCACACATATTGAATATAACACAATTGCATTTTTGTTAACTTAGAGGAAAATATATATTATTGAATTTTATTATTTTAAACATAATAATATTAACTATATTACTTATATAATTAAATTAAAAGTATATATTAATTTATATATTTCATGAACTATATCCATTTATTAATTTACATATAATATAAAATGTTTGATAATATATCGGTGTGAGTTAGTAGAATTAATTGTAAATTATTGTGTAGCTTTCATACTTTAATTATATCTATTACACTGGGTGAACTATGAGTGTTTTTGATAAAAAAATTATTTATGCTTATATTTACTAAATATATTATTAATAATTATGATATAATATATATATTATATTAATATAATATTCATATACTATATATATTTATTAATATTATTATATTCATAAATATTATATATTAATTAATATAGTATATATATATATATATAAGTATTATAATATATTAAATATATATATATTTATTTATATATATAATATTATTATATATATATATATAATATAGTATATATATAGTTAACATATATATTAATATATAAGTATATATAATATATTAATATATATAAAATACATAATATTATAATATATATAATATAATATATATATATATTATATTAATAATATTAATATATATATATTATAAATATATATTAATATATATTATAATTAATATATATATTATATATTATTAATATTAATATATATATTAATATATATACTATATATTATATAATGATTATAATTACTTAAATATATATATATATATATATAATTATATATATATAAATATATTATATTTAATATATATATTAAGTATATATATATATTATAATTATTAATATTCTATATACTATTAATTATATTATTATGTATTATATAGTATAATATTAATTATAATATTAAATATAATAAATATATAATTATATATAAATTTAATAACAATAAATAACATTAATATATTAAATATATATATATATATATTTTTAAATATATATATTTATATATATATAATTAATATAATATATATATATTAATATATATATATTATATATAACTTAATTATATTATAATATAATAATATATTAATTAATTATATATATTATTTATATATATATATATTATATATATTATATATTATATATTATATATATATATATATATTATATATATATATAAAAATAAAACAGAACGTCTTGTATATATAATATATATATATATATTTTTATATATATATATATATATATATATATATATATATATTATAGATATATATATCCCTATATATATATATATATATATATATATATATATATATATATATATATATATATATATATATATATATATATATATATATATATATACTATATTTTTAAATATATATATATCTATATATATATATATATATAATATATAATATATATAATATATATATATATATATACATATATATATATATATATATATATAATACAAATGACCTACTCTGCTGACTGTATATATAACTAACATTATATATGAAAGATCAAAAAAAGAAAAAAAAGATAAATCGGAGAAAAGGTCATAAAACTGTGATAGCGAATTAACCGATCTGTGATAAAAGTTTCAGTTTAAAGTCATGTCCATAAGGACTTTCCCTAGTTGGTGTATCGGTAACGTCGTGACTGAGGATCCCGAAGGACAAAGGATCGTTTCCAACTTCAGAACGATTTCCTGTGCATGTACATAGTTTGCGCGAGCGTATTATTTAAAGCTAAAACTATAGTAAAATTAAATAAATAAAAATAAATTAAACTATTTAATACCTAGCCATAGTAAAGGATATTAAGTATAATATAAAGTATATTAGATTCTGGAGCCAGGTCCGATATGAAAGTTGCTGGTATGCTGTGTCTCGTAATTACACATTCTATGAGAGCTTGAGTGATGTCTTTAGAAGTGTGGGACTAATTGGACATATCGTGTGAGTTGGTCTTTGAAGATGAGAATATATTTAGATTGAGAAATGTGGCTAAGCGGGAGAGGACATAAGATGTCCCAGTGTACTGTTGAGAATGGCTCGATTCCCAAGAGG
>JABUQX010034247.1:15000-17500 GCA_015478945.1 Trachelipus rathkii
AAAACTTAGTGTTGTTACAGGTTCAAATAATGATGATAACAAATAAAAAATAAAAGACATTTCGAGTATCAAATGCTTATACACAAATGCTCATAGCCTTAGAAATAAAAAAGATGAGCTGATTAGTTATACCATAAATGAGGATCTAGTCTAGGCATTATTTGCATAACTGAGGCATGGGTTAATGAAGAATTTATATTGGAGACTCCTTCAGGAATATGAAATTAGACGGATGTTGCCCTTAATTATACCAGCCCGTAGAGCAGGACGGCCGTTTTGTTGTGCAACTTTATGCCATCATGCAATATTCAATCTGTATTAATGGGACTGGACTTTTAAAAATTAAACATGAATTATTGAATCGGTGTGGGTATGTATCCTTATGACAATAAAACATTATAGAAAAGGGGCATTTTATAGACCTTCTGGCCAGAGTCAAGAATCTAGATGCAGAAGAAATTGAAAGAAATTGAGACACCATGCCACAGTAAAGAAAAAGGTATAGGTCATAATGGGTGATTTTAATTTTCCTTGCATTCATTGGGATTCCTTTTAATATGGACCATAGTTGTTCTGCATTCATAAATTGTATACTAGATAACTTTTTGAGCCAAAGATGGGTCCATGAACCCACAAGACCCACGATGCAAGCTATTACGACTTAAATAACTCAACGATGTAAGTTATGCGTGGAATGAGATAGAAGCTGATGAAGAATTTACGGACTTAGTGACCATAATTTAATTAGATTTAATATAATGTGATATCTGGGGCCAAAATTGCAAGTTAATAAGGAAAAGATCTTAGATTTCGAAATGGCGATTTTACCAAATTTCGAGACATGCTTAGGACAACTGACTGGGAATAAACAGTTTAAAGACCAAAAACTGTTGTCATGGGCAGCATTTTAAGCAAATTTTAGATTAAATTATACAAATCAGTATGTTTTAAAGATAAACCCATTGGGTGGCGAAGAGAAAACCTGTTTGGTGAATAGAGAGATAAGAGAGAAAAATTATGAAAAGCGTTAGGAATGTTTTAAAATATTCAAACTCGGAGTAGTAATTTAGGGAAGATTTGATTTAGAAAAAATTATAGGAAAAATAGAAACGAACTTACCAGTCAATAAGAAAGGGCAAAGAGAGAGGCAGAAATTAATTTAGCAAGGAATAGTTAATAAGAACCATAAGAAAATTTTTAGCTTTTATAAATTAAAAAGTAAGAATAGGAGGACAATTGGTCCATTAAAATTATGAAAATTTAGTGAAGTTAGATAAGGACGTTGGTCAACCATTTTCAATGCTATTTGCGTCAAGTGTTTTACTGAGGGAAAGGATAGATAATAGTTCTGGAGGACTTAATAAGTCTTGTATGCCATGTAACAACATACGACTTACAGAAGTTTGAATTTGACGTAAAACATATTACAACCGTTTATTAGACCATATGATTCCAAGTTTAAAGCGATGCAGGGGCCCTGATGGTATAATGGTAGAATTCTGGAGAAAGAGGGTAAGTTACCAATAGCATTTTGCAAAGGCACTGGTATTGGATTTAAGTCTGATCTATAACATTTGGTGAGGTACCAGATGACTGGAAAACAGCAATGTTGTGGCCTATTTATAATAAAGGTGAGTATAGGAAGATTTGGAAATTATAGGCCAGTTAGCTTAACATCTCTGGCTGTAAAGGTTCTGGAAAAGTTACTGAAAGGTCATATAGAAAAA
This sequence comes from Trachelipus rathkii, assembly GCA_015478945.1. Classification (NCBI taxonomy): domain Eukaryota; kingdom Metazoa; phylum Arthropoda; class Malacostraca; order Isopoda; family Trachelipodidae; genus Trachelipus; species Trachelipus rathkii. The sequence continues at coordinate 16,728 of JABUQX010034247.1, forward strand.
TATTTAGAAGAAACAAGGTATTGTTAATGTACTCCCAGCACGGTTTCAGAAAGGGTAGTTCATGTCAGACAAACCTTTAGAATTTATGCAATACATTACTGACTGCATTGACCGAGGAAGATCCAGTTGATATTGTATTATTTTAGACTTTAGCAAAAGCTTTTGATAAGGCTGATTGTGAAGAAGTTATTATTGCAATTGTAGGTATAGGTGGAGAGTGGGGGTAACATGGGTTGGATAAGAGTGGTTGCGAATAGAAAACAGTGTGTACAACTAAAATGGCGGCAATATCATCATGGGAAATAGTTAAGAGTGAGTGGTGTCCCACAGGTTCAGTGCTGGGGCCACTACTGTTCCTCATATATATAAATGATTTAGACCAGGACTTAAATGCAAGGTTTTCTAAGTTTGCAGATGTTACCAAAGGGGCCACCACAGTTAGGAATAAGTGAAAGGAATGTTAAAGATTCAAAAATGATCATTGATTAAACTTCTTGAGTGAGCCAGATATTATGATGTCAAATGGAATTAAATAGTAAAAAAGTTTTTAAGTCTTCACCTAGGTTATTCAAATAAAAGTTAACTACGATAGAATGGGGAATTGGCTGACGTCTGTGGACCCCAAGAAAAGATTAAGGATGTATTATAAAGCAGTGAATTTGAAAGTAGCTACATCACGATGTTTGGAAAGTTAGAAATAAAGCTTAATAAGATGCTGGCCTTAATAAAATCGCGAATGTTGTTTTACAAGAGCAAGGAAGTAATAAGTTAAC
>JABUQX010034247.1:22500-27867 GCA_015478945.1 Trachelipus rathkii
ATTATATTATATGTGTTAATAATTATAATATAAATAATAATAATAAGTATCACAATAATAATATTAAAATAATAACATAAAAATAATATAAATAAATAAATATATATAATAAAATATATATATTTTTGCAAATATATGTATATATATATATATTAAAATAATATTATTAATATATAATTATAATATATATATTATATATAATATATATATAATATAATATATATAATTTATATTTAAATATATAATTATATATTAATTATATATTTAATTATATATAATATTATATCATAATATATTATATTTAATAATAATATTATATATTAATAATAATAATATATATATATATATTATTAATATATTATATATATAATATAATATATATTTAATATATATATACTAGAGGTTGTTTAGGATTTTCTTTAATTTTTTGAGGAAAATTTTTTATCTATTTTATTTTTCGGATTTTATTATTTTTAAATTTTTTCAGTATCTGAATTGACGTTCACTGCTATAAAAATTAATATAATTAAAAAAATTTTGTAAAACAAACTTATTTTAAATTCTGTAAATATATAGTATTATAATTTTTAATAATGCAATTTATTCTAAATTATTATATGTAAATGACAAATATCTTAAAATTAGGAGCTAATATAGTGTCTAATAAAATTTACTATCTATATACCTCCTATTATATTAATTATATATATATATATATAATGTATAATATTAATATATATATAGTTAATATTATAAGTCTAGACCATCTACAATATGAAAACTATCAAATCAACTTAAATGATTAGTATGCTTGTGTGGTTTTTAAACTCTCAAATGAAGCCATTAGTTTTTGAAAATTGAAAATAATAATATATTATATATATATTATATTATAATAATTATAATTTATATATATAATATATATAAAAATTATGAATTATGAGAATCGGTGGTGATATCGATTAATATAATTTATAAATATATGTAACATCCTTTGTTATTAATTTTATTATTGTTAATATTAATAATTTAGTATAATTACTATCAGATATAAAGAAATACCGTTTAGATAACATTAATCCTTTGTTTGACAATTAAGTGTAGAAATTAGGATACAGTAAGTATTAGAACTATCTTAGCTTATTAATTATATATTATTTTTAACTTGAAAATTATAATTCTTAATTTGAAGAGCAAATTAAAATCACTCCTCTCATCATTCTTAGCTTTGGAATTTACTATTATTATAAAAAAATCGGTATAAGATAAAATCAGAGATTAATAACTCTAAAAACAAGATCTCTAAAAAATCTAATGATTTGAATTTCTTAAAAATATTAAGTGATAAATTAAATATTCAGTTATATTAACTGATTTATATATTTACATAATTGATTTTTATTTCTCGATTTGCCATCTACCTAATTAAATATATATATTTTATATTATATTATATATATTATTATTATATATATAATATATATAATATTATTAATATATATATATTATATAATATTAATATTAATTATATATATATATTATATATATATAATTATATATATTATATAATATATATATATATATTATATGTATTATAGTAGTGTGAGTATTTATAAATTATTACTGTTGTTTTTAAGGATTATATTTATGGATATCATATGAGTTATTTAATTGATTTTAGTGTATCTATAATATATTTATAAAGTAATAGATATTTTAGATATATTACTCAGATGAGTAACTATAGATATATCAGTAAGAAACATATATATGTAAGAGTAGATATCATACAATTTACTATTTATTCCTATATTCTAGTAATATAAGTTCAGGAGTATATAGTATTCCTCTAGTGACAGAAGAGTATATAGCTACTAAGAGCAACTCCATACTCGGCCTTTACTAGCTTATTATTATTGAGCCTTGAATGTGAAACTCTACTTAGGTTAATATTTATCCCTATCACCCTTAGATATATATACTAATCAAATTAATTAAAATTATTTTGAGAATTCATAATATAGCGTCACTAGTAAAAACATCAGATTCATGAGTATAGTGTAACTCTTGAATAGATAGAACGTATATAGTAGTTTAATTATCTCAGTAATGTGTAACCCCTAAAATATGTGATTAAGTTAAAATAAGTGAATATATAATAGTAAGTATTATGTCATTAGTTTCCCTCAACTTGAAATGAGGTGTTAAAAACTATACCTTACACTGAGTATATTATATATAAATATATGTATTTAATATATAATGACTATAAAATATCGTAAGATATTTTGTTCTAGTAGCCTATATAATTCCTAATAAATATAATAATATCTAATATATAGTATATGTATTTATTAATTTATTGGTGTGAGTATATATATTATCACTATGAGCTAAAATACCGTAATATATTATATATATATGTATTAATATATTTCTATATATGAGCTTAGCTCCTATATATAGTGATATATAATATACTATATTGAGAGTTGAATATATATTATATATATTAGATTATAATATAAATATTTATACATATTAGTATATAGTTTTCCTATAAATATAAGATAAGGGTCCCGATATATATATAATATAATATAAGTTTCAAGACCGGGTCTGGCTCATACTCTCTCGAGGGTGTATGAGGAATCTGAAAGAGTTTACTTTTATACACAGTGCGTGTATCGTTGAGTTATCACCCACTCGTACACCCTGAGTTTTAATTATATATATATAAAAAGTATTAAAATAAAAAAAAAATATAATAAATAAAACCGGCCGGAGGGGGCCCTATTATTCAGGATAATATAAATAAAATACCTCATGGATGGCCATCCAAAAAAAACCAATAATAAAAATATAAAGTTGCTATTCATTATATTAAAAATTATTATATATGTTATAGTAAAAATAATTTATTAGTTTTAACGGTCGATTAATTTGATAATTATGTAAGTCCTCTCCTACTTTTAACATGTCATTAATTCGACATCATTATGCAGACTATGAATGTATTGTATAGCATATAAGTTATTTTAAGTCTCTTTTTAACTATAATATACGATGATTATTTGTGTTGGATTTGGAATATCAATACCATAGACTGAACTAAATTACGTAGCATATAGAGTTGTGATATGAAATAAAATATAAAATTAATATGTTAAATTAATTCACATCATATATCAACTTGAATATTTGTATCTAAATCTTGACAGTTATTTTGCAAACATTTAAAGAGATTGGATATGTATGTTAGTAATTTCGGAATTATTTTTTATATTAAGCTTAATATTGATTGTTGAGAAGTGGTATCTCTTTTAAGACTTTTAACATTTAAATTTTTGTATAAATTATAGTTAAATATGTCATATACTAAAAATACAATTTTGTCAAATTTAAGTCATAATTAATATATATATTTTATTATTTGGCTTCTAGTGCACGATATCAATTGTAAAATATATTAGTGAGCGATTACGTTTGTGGTATATATACTTAAAATCATCACTCAAATGACATATTTTTTTCCTTAGAAATCTATTATTGTGTTCTGTGTACGTATATTATGGAGGTGTACTTGCGTGAGAGGTTTATAAATATTTAATTTAATTTAATTGAGTACTCGAGATTATATAATCCAATGTTTTCCTTTTTACCTAAACTAGGATTTCCCAAGTTTTAATTTGTCTAATGGTTAGTAGAACATTATATGATGTAAAATGATATTTATCTGGACAACATAATTCAAAACAAGAGCTTGGCAAGTATAATCTCAAAGAGACTATTATTATAATTCTCATGTCTGCGACGACAGTGTGGCAAGTCTCTCATAGTCACACATGAACACATGGGAGCAGAAATATCTCGAGGAGAGAGACACCACTAAACACATCATAAATATATAATATATATTAATAGATATATATATATATTATAATATATTATATATATATATAATATAATATATATATATATATTAATATATTATAATTATATATTATATATATATATATATATATATATATATATATATATTAATATATATATATATATATTATCTATTACTCTATATAAGTGAGCGGCTTACGTATGAAACCTGGAAATCAATTGGTGGTAATGAGCATGCTTTCAATTACTATATATATATACTTAACTATATATTATATATATATATTAATATTATATATATTAATAATATATATATTATTATAATTATATTAATATATATATATATATATTAATTAATATAATATACTATTAATATATATTATATATATATTATAATATATATATTATATATATTATATATATATTAATATATATATATAGAATATATATATATATATAAATATAATATATATATATATATATATATTATAATAGGTATGTCCCCTATATAAGTATATATATATTATAATATAATATGTATAATTTATATTATATTAATTATTTTAATAATAGTTGTATTATTATTTATAATATATCTCAAATATATAGTGGCTCGCATAGAGTTACTCGTTATAAATATTCTGAACTAAGACATAAATACAATCAAGACCACAATGATAATATTATATTAACTTTATATATTATATATTATATATTAATACTAGTATAGGGATAGATGAATGATAAATTAGGTAGTAATAACTAGATATATATATATATTAAAATGAATATGAGTAAGTAAGTAGAAGAGGGAGAGTATGAATATATATAGTATATAATTATAGTAAATATTATGAGTAAGATATAATTATATAGAATATAAGTAGGATTATATATATATAGGGATATAGTGAATACTATTTAGAATGAGTAAACTAGGATGGAGACTCCGGATACGACATCGTACGATTACTCATCGTGGAGCTTAGAAGCAAGAGTAGTAAGTGAGATTGATATATATGGGAAATATGATAACTCGATATATGGTCTTCAAGAATTTTGGCTAGTAAGGGATATGAGATAATATATTGCTCTTATATGAATGTAATTTGAATGATGAAAATATTTTAAAAGTCAATTCTAGATAAGTAAATTACAACATTACATATGTACATAATTTAATGTGATAACACAAGCCTCTATGTAAAAATATATTAAAACAAATACACAAATAGATGTATTATACCACAATACACTCAATACTTTCGCAACCACATATGAATTAACCCCATATTCTTTATCCAATCAATTATAAAATCTGTAAATCGGTCGCTAATACCCATAACTCTCCAAAAATCGCAGGTACGCGTGGAGTGAAGCACACTTACCTCATAATGCACATTCAGTAATACTGCCTATACATATAATCATAACCAATACCATCCTATTCGTGACAATTTAAACACTACCACA
>JABUQX010034248.1:2500-5000 GCA_015478945.1 Trachelipus rathkii
AATATTATATGAAAAATTGAATGAATATTTACAAAATCTCAAGATTTTCCACTTCCTCCTCAATGTCGTCTTCAAAGGACAAGAGATCCATATTACCTTTCAAAAAGATTAGGTGCTCAAAATTAAAAGCAGTTAAGGCTGACCTCTTTGCCCTCAAAATATCTCCACCAATACTAAATATTCGCTCTACAGCAGCAGAACTAGGGAGAGGTGTATTATATTTTATGAACAAGTTCAACAAATTCTGCCTATGCTGAAAGGGAAAGATGTCCTTGGTGAGAGGAGTGCTGGTGTTAGTTCACTTCCAGCAGTCCATTGCTAATTTAAGGTCCTCACCTAAATCATTCTGCCTCCCTTATGAAATATTTTGACCACCCTGTCCACCCATAAGAAGGTCTATTTCGTCCAAGACTTTAGTAGAATCCATGAAAGCCTCGACTCCTGCAGAGTCGATGCTAATGCTACGTATCAGCGCAGTATACAACCAAGATATATATATATATATATATATATATATATATATATATATATATATATATATAGACGTAACATATATATATATATATATATATATATATATATATATATATATATATATATATATATATATATGTTAATCAGTTCTGTGTAAAACACAAATATATATATATATATATATATATATATATATATATATATATATATATATATATATATAACCACCTGCCTCTATATATATATACTGCCTGCTGCTGCTCTTATATATATATATATATAACTGCTATATATATATATATATTAGTGATGCAGGTAACATCCGCATCCGCATCCGCATCCGCGTCGCACATTATTAAAGATCCATCCGCATCCGAGTACAAGGGGTAGGTTAAATATAGTTAAAAGAATGAAGAGTTAGGATCCCATGGAACTTGAGTGGATAGAGTTAGAGGTGTAAGGTGAGATCATTAATGAAAATGAGAGAGGAATAAAGTAAGGAAATAAAGACAGAACCCTAGGGAACTACACTATGAAGCAGAAAAGGAAGAAGAAGTCGCCCAATCAACAAGCCGATATTGAGCGATTTGAAAGAAAGTTAGACATAAGTAAGCAAAGAGGAGGAAACCCAAAGGAGGGAGCTTGGAGGCAGTGACGCGTGCCATTCCCGGTCAAATGCTTTGGATATGTCAAGGGCCACCGCCACCAAGCAAGTCTCCCCGTAGTTCCCTAAGGCGAAAACCATGGAAATCCGGTTAGATAGAAATGTATATCGCCAGTAGACTTCGTGCAACGAGAGCCGTACTGGCGATCAGGAATGAGTTTCCAGATGACAGAAGTGAGTTGAAGGGTTTCAGAATCTTGAACTAGAATACAAGTGAAACTGGGCTTGATATTGAAGGATAGAGCAGCTTCTTTTTTTCGGAATAGGTTGAATGCAAAGGCTTTTAGCACTGGGAAAGTGCTGGAAATGTGGTGTGAAATTATAGTTGGCGAGGGCCGAAGAGATTAGCACTTCCAGTTGGAGAAATTAGCAACACAATGATCAGATCGAATAAGAGGAGGAAAGACAGATTTATAAAGTTTGCGCTAGAGATAGAAAAGTTTGTCAGTAGGAGAACCAGGAGGTTAGCGCACTTTCGTTTGATGAAAGCCCGCTTTGCTCGTCGAAGAGTTTCCTGCAACGATATCTAGCTGAATGAAAATTGAGTGATAGGAGAATAGGAATTTTCCTCTCCCAGGTGACCTGCTATCTAACCCTGATCTTCAGAGGCAAAGCACAGTCTCAAGGGCTTATGGATTACATGAAGAAAAGGATTTAGTTTTAGAAGGAATGAATGAGGAAAGAAAAATTTAGCTGAAGAAGGAATGAACCTGCTCATCCCATCAACGATTACAGCTCCCTCCTTATCTTTTAAATCTTTATACATCCATCAGTATTCCTTACTGAGGTAGCCAATTTGCTATCATCTGCAAACTTGGAAACCTTACATTTAAGTCTCTGGTCTAATATTTTATACATGTGTGAACAGCCACTTGACCTAAGAAATCGTTACGGACCACAAATATGTCTCCTCATTTCCATTAATAAATACTTTTCATTTTCATTGATTAACTATTATTATTATTATTATTATTATTATTATTATTATTATTATTATTATTATTATTATTATTATTATTATTATTATTATTATATTTTTTTTTTTATATATTATTATTATTATTATTATTATTATTATTATTATTATTATTAAGAGACTTAAGGAATCAAAAATTTTGATCACTAAAATAATTTCGGGAGGTTGAACCCCCTGACCCCCTGACCCTCCTCTCTACAGCCTTATATATATATATATATATATATATATATATATATATATATATATATATATATATATATATATATATATATATATATATATATATATCTCTATATCTGCTCTGAAGAGGAAGGGGAGCAGGAAATTTTTAAAGATGGTTTTTCAGTTAATCGTCATCTCGTCGTCGTCATCGTCATCCGAGT
>JABUQX010034248.1:20000-21492 GCA_015478945.1 Trachelipus rathkii
AGTTTACTATGTATTCAGAAGTTTAATTGTATTGGACATGACAGCCAAGAGAGATATACAATATATTCAGGGGCTCTCTCGGTAACATAATGAAGCAATTTCCATGTACCACGGTATCACTCAAATATTAAGATGAAATATTCTCATTGATTATTATTATTATTAGAGATTATTATTATTATTATTAGTGTCTTTATTGGTCAGATAGTTATCTATGCGCATTGATTTCCATAGCTTCAGCAGGAGACGATATTTAATCTTAATGACATGATTAAGACATTTAACTTACTTGTATAATTACTTTTATTTTCGTACGATTACTAAAAGACCTCTCAGGTCCTCCTATATTAATGAAGTCACATGGAATATCTTGTCTCAAATTCAGATAAACTTTCTCTATGGCGTAATATAGATAACTAGTCAGTAAGGTTATAGCAGGAAACTATACAATACATGTCCGCGGAAACCATTCAGAGGTACAATCAGAGCTAAAAGTATCGTTAGGTTATAGTAACCCGTAGTAAGTCATTTACCAAGGTATACGTAATTTCTATGAATATGGTCTTATCCGAAGCAAGTATAGCCTCACTCTCTCACATATTAGTTATGTGACTCAATGCAATAGAGTACACGCTTATAACGCATATATTACTAATGGTAGCTAATTGAAGTAAGCTATATAATTTATATATAAGTTAATCATTAATTTTGAACAAAAATAAAAAACGTTAAATTTTTGGCAAACCCTATCGATTTGGGTGGGGTATTTTACCGGTCTATATATATAGTATATATATATATAATATATATTTATTATAGGTATATATATATATTATTATATATTTATATATATTATATATATATAATATTATTAAAATAATATATATTGTATATATATATATAATAATAATATATATATATATATATTATATTATTATATATATTATATATATATTATATACTATATATATATAATATATATATTTATAATTTGTATATATAATATAAATATATATATATATATATATTATATTATATTATATAATATGATATATTATATAATTATATTATATATATTTATTTTATAGTTAGTATATATATATATATATTATATGATTATATATAATATTATATTAAATATATATATATATATATATATATATATATATATATATATATATATATATATACTATATTTATAATATATATATATATATTATTATATATATATTTATATATAATATAATATATATATATATATATATATATATAATATAATATATAGTCCAGTTCATCGCTCCTTAATGCGAACGCTAGTATATATGTTAGTATACTGAGATCCTATAGTAGATTATTATATAGTATATATTTATATAGTTATATATATAGGTGTGTTATAAGATATATTAAAAGTATGGATTCATGGTAAATAAGTATTACTTATATATTTAAATTATAATCAGGTAAAAGATACGCACACCCAATCTATGGT
>JABUQX010034249.1:0-19135 GCA_015478945.1 Trachelipus rathkii
AATATGAAGAAAGAATCGTAACGGTGTCCTCATCAGGTATCAGGAGGGCTACTCATTAGATTGCTTCGTACATACATAATATAAAAATGATTAATCCAGACTTATAATGTTAAGGAATATATGATATAATATATATATAATATATATATTCTAATTGGTAGATTGATGCCAATAAAATATGGAGCTACCTATTAATTACAGTAAGAAATAGTAGATGGATTCATAAATATTATCATAGCAAAATGACTTGAAACATTCACTATGAGGTAGGTGACAGTAAAAGTGGCAAATAAAATTTAAATGAAAAAGTGTAAGGCTTACGACCTTCAGAGCGAATAAAATATTCAAATACGAATGAAGTGGATATGCCTTGACAAGTAAAGTGACCAATAAAATATATTATTAGGTGTGATTATAAGGTAGCAGATATTAAAATAAATTGTAAGAAGTAATTAGCTCTATAATAAATACTGTTTGAGAAGTCAAGGAGAATCATATAATATAAGTAATAATAGATATAGATCATATAATTTATATCAGGGATAGATCATCAAGTAAATCAGAATGATAGCAATGTTAGTATACCAAGTATATTTATGAAGTAGTTGGGCTCCTTATATTTTAAAGGAAAGACACAATATGATTATTTGGTAGAGATTTGCAACGTATAGAGCATAGCAAGTATGATACATGTGTTATTGATGAGGCAGGAGCAACCTTGAAAGGAAAAAGGTAGCTGAAGAGTTTGAAATGATTTAATATTCTAGGGAAAGAAATTCCACAGAGGTAGACATGATACATAGTCCCTACAAAATATTATCACATCTATTTAGAAAAATTAACGGAATGAGCACAATAAATTACTATTATATAGTTGTACCACGACGAGCCAGACTCTACTCAAGCGAAAAAAATGAAGTGAGTGCGCCGAGCTTAAGGTAAGAGTTTTTGGATCACATCACAAAAAAGGTAAGTGAGAAATTCATAGACCATGTAACTTTGACACTTATAAAATAAATAGGCAATTCATATATCAGAAATATGTAGAGAAAGCTATACTAATAACTTTATGAGAAGGTTGTCACAACGAGGCATAGTTGTTGAGTGACAGAACTACGATATTACAACTTTTAAGAAAGATTGGATAGGTAAAGAGCGCGATCCGTCAGATGCTTTACAAAGGTATTTGAAATCCTAGTAAAGATAATATTTTGAACTAAGTTCAAGTATTTCTCGATCTTCAACAACTTCTTGTTTTGTTTCTAATTCCTATATAACTGACTACTGCATTATACTATATATAACTTAAAGTATATTTAAAGGATGTAGATGGTTATTGGGTATCATTATATATATATCATGACTTGAAGTATATATCCAAATTGTGGTATTTTTCCATAGTATTATAACAGTAAGTAATAATTATGAAAAGCAGCTTCACAAATTTTTATGATTGAGTTAGTGGAGCTATTGACTGAGAGTAAGGACATAGTCTGGTATAAGAGCCCAATGTGCTCTATACTTAGTCTCTATAATTAATTTCCACAATGAGTTCTATAATGGAGATATATTATATATCTATTATCAGAGTCTCCAAACTCCCACCTATTTTAATAAGGGAGGTAGAATATCAATTATGTTATCAGGACTTCGTTTTTTTGTTTTTTGGAGAGTGAGTAGCTAATAGACTTTATATATAGTTCCTTTTAGCATAGTACCTTTATCAGTAGCAACGAATACGAATATAACTCTATCTTTCAGCTCGGTCATCTATAACATTTCATCAATCACTATTAAGGAAAAGCGAATCAGGTATTAATTTAACTGTACATTATTATTATTATAATGATGTATATATATACTTTATTGTATTTTAATATATGATTTGGTATATATATATAAACACACTGTTATGACACAATTTATAGTTATTATTAGAATTTATTAATGTATTAATTATATTGTATGCCGAGTATATTACAGTATTCTTATCTATTAATAACATAATTTATATTTTATATTATTAATAAGTTATTATTAATTTGAAAAATAGCACTAATTCTCTTTATATTATATATTAATAAAATTATAGTATATAATTACTGTATAAGTATGCAATTTATTATATATTGTATATAATGAATATTATTATAAATAATATAATATATATAATTATATATAATAATAATAATATATATATATTATAATATTTAAATATAAATATATATTATAGATATATATATTATAAGTAATAGAAATATATATAATATATATTAAATATATATACAAAATATATATTACTATATATATAATAATATATATATATTATATAATATTTATTATTAATATATATATTATTATAAAATTATAAATAATATAATATATTATCATATATTATCAAATATTAAAATATATAAAATATAATAAATAAATATAAATATATAATATATATATATAATATTACAGTTACCTACCCACTTAAGGGGCAAAGCACGGGCAAAAATAAAATTATAGAGATAATAACCTACTACCCAAACACAACACCTAACGCATATCTTACAGGTAGCTATGAAGCCGAGAGGACTGAATGTAGTAGGAAAGGTTACTATAGAGCAGGTACTATAGAGAAAAATCACTAAGAATATATATTAGGATCGAAGCATCTCCACAGAGGAGATAAGTAAGGTACCAAAAGAAGGAGGCACCACAAAACGTCGAGTATCATGGAGCGTGTCACAATAATATCACTATAATCGACGTATTAGTAATTACGGTAGAAAGATATAATATGTCCGAATTAAGAAATAATCATACCTTTTCAAACATTTTTATATTATTATATTTATCACGAGCATTTATTATTATTATGAGAAAAATTATAGATATAATAAAATATAATTAAATAATATTTATAACACATTGTGAAACAACAAATATGTATTTATTATGAACAGAATGTCTTATGATGTAATATTTTATAAAAAAAAGAAAATAATGTCATATATTTACATACATTATAAAGCTAAACTGAGAGATTATAAATAATAATATATTGATACTAAACATGAAACCAAGATATAATCTAGACCTCACAATCGTATTGTATTATCACCATTCGAGATTAACACCACAACAGTTTCTTATATTGTCCTTTATCCATAATCACAGCTGTAGATTATTTCATAACATACATATACTTGCAGCTAGCGACACCATATATACCAAACACTTAGGTGAGATAATTAGGTTATATGTTTGTTAAAAATATATAAAATAAAATAATAAATTTAAATATAAATAAATAAATTAATATTAATAAAATTATAAATAATAATAATAAAATAATATAATAAGATATATAAATATAAAAATAAATTAAATAATATAAATAATAATAATAAATAATATATAAATATAATAATAAATATATAAATAAATATATAATAATATAAATAATAGTAAATAATATAATAATACTAGATAAATAATAATAAATAAAATAATATAATATAATCAAATATATAGTAAATTAAAATAAAATAAAATAATCAATAATAAATAAATAAGTATAAATAAATATAATATATAAATAATAAATTAAATAAATATATTATAATAAAAATATATATATATTCATAAATATAATTATAAAATTAATATATATCACAATTCTACTTATCTTTTGCAAAAAACATAGATTATATATATATAACCACTGCTCATTGAATACCCTAAAATTACGATTAGTTCAAAAAAGAAATATCAATCAAAATATACATATTCAGGTGGATGAGTAATAGGATCATTAGTTGTAACACTTTAATGTTTCATGAGGCAGTAAAAAAATAATAATAATTTTGATGGAAAACAAGAATGTATAAATTATATTTATATTGAACAGTAGAGGTATTTAGTGATGGAGAAGATAGGGGATAATTATAGAGAAAAGTGTAATGGTAGAACTATAATAAACAAGGTCTTTTAATGTATTAGAGATGTATTAGTCTTTATTCATGTATAAATATAGCATGACCTATAGTAAAAACATAAAAATTGTAGAAAAGATAGACATTAACTATGTTCAACTATTTAGAGCTGTTGGTAAGATTTATCTGTATATGGCTAAAAAAGAGAAACACAATGTCGGAATAGTTAGGAACTGAGACTATTCACAAATTAGAAAAAGCATTATAATGAGAACATTAGTAATCATTATCACCTAAATAATAAAAACGCGATGAAGCAAAGAGAACCATTTAAAGCACCAAAGAGAGTAGAGTAAACATTAACAAAAGAGAGAAGGAGGCAAGTGCAAAAGTCTCCGAGCAAAGAAAACCGCAGAATGAAGATAGGAGTTTATTAGAGAAAGTTGTATAGAAAGTGTGCCTCACGAAGGAATAGAGATATTATTACAGAAATAGCAAGACTTATTTGAGAAAATATTGAGCTGGCATCTTTAAGAATGTCCGAAATATCTAGAATTTTACGATCTGAAGCTCAAGGAAGTGAAGATGAATGATTTCCGAGAGAGAGGATAAGTAAGATAATAAGATCAGTATGGGCGAGAACAGATACCAGTATTGAGAACTTAACAACTTATGGTATAATGCCGCAAAAGAGCAGGTTAGGATATAAAGTCTATAGATAATTTTGACAAAAATAATTAAGCTGCGACACACAGAAAACCATATTGATCTGCAAACATACAGACGAGCAATATAAATTTATAGGAATATATTGAAGAAACTGAATAAACAGAAGGCATACTTTGAAAAAATAGAGAGAACCATTTCAAGGAATGCGAGAAAGATTTAACTAGACATTATTATTAGAATACTATATGCACAAGAGTATCACACATAGGTTGGGGCTGCAGAATAATAAAAAATAATCAATAAATATTTAGAGAAATATATATCAGCTTGATGTTGAGAAATATTTGAGGTCATAACCGTAACACTTATAGGAGCATCACCGAAAAGAAGATAAAAGAGAGCGTCATCGATTAATTACATGATTGCAGACAGTGATCTGGCCTCAAGGAATAGAAACTAAGAAAGATGTATAGAACAGGCTTAAAGATAGTATTAAGACCAGAGGTGGAGGAATGAACCAAGAAAGTTATCGCGCTCAAGAAGTAGGAATGTAAATAGTGATGTATGATAGAGAATAAAGCAGAGAGACACGCTAAACTAGTGATTTACACAGCTTAGAATCAGCATACGCGAGAGCGAGAATGAGATGTTAATAAGAAATACAATAAAAGATAAAGAGACACAGAGATTCACATTTATGTGCTATTTAAGTGTAAGTTCTATACAAACACCTTCTTTGATGGTCATAGTGTCAAGAACAAAAATAAGTGCAACCTGAACTACTACAAATGAAGATATTCATATCTCAGCAACACAACACCTATCAGCTAATCTATCAAAAATGCTATATAAATATTAATTATAATAATCCCATCACTCTTCTACCTTAATATATTATATATATGAAAATAATAAATAATAGATTCAGATAATATATAATAGATTATACTGATTATACAAAAATAATATTTGTGTCATTACGTTAGGTTATGTTATGTCATGTAACAAAATCTTTCTTTAATTTTATTTAATGCCTAATTTTATAAGTATTGACTTTATTATAACCATATAAATAATTTGTTTATGAGATTTAATGGCCAAAATAGTCTATTTAATTCTATACTGATGCTTCTTTTAGTTCGATTTTAATATTTATTTACAAATTAAATAATATTATATGGCATATAATTTGATTTGATTTTATTACTTTCATTAATCAAAGTATAGTAATAATCGATAGATCATACACTACAATAATATTTCAGGGGGCTCGTCATACAAAAATTATCCAAACCATATTGGTTATTGCAATCCTTCCCCAATTCAATCAGTAAACACTGACGCACAAACACTCACAAGCACACCTACACACACCTACACATATAACCACCCAAATATTTATATATATATTATTAAATAGTATATATAATATACATATAATAATAAATAATATATATATTAATATAATAATTAATAATATATAAATATTATTATATATACTAATATAAATAATATTAATTATATATATATAATTAATATATATATATATATATCTAATATTTGTACTGTATATAACAGTATAACCTTATTGAAATATTTTCTATTAAAATGAGTTTTTTTTCATCTAGGTATTTATATAATTAATATATATAAATTAAATAGTATATTATAAATCACTAAAATATCTTAAACTTATGACCTTCTTCCATATATTAATATATATATACATTAGAATGTCATGAAAATTCACGAACACATTTCATAAAATGATAGTGAAAAATGCACAAAATGCCTAATAAGTCAATAGAAACTTATGTATTAATTAAAGCAGCTCTAACACCACATATCAAATAAAATATATATTTATAAATAAAAAAAATAAGTATCCAAAATCTATAGAAATACAAATTGATTTGTTAGGATTTTAGCATTGCTTAATATATATAATTAAAAAAATTACTATTTAACAAACTAAACTACAAAATTACGCATTTTCTTAACATTTATATAAATAATTAATTTTTTTACACTATATTAAATTTATTTCATCATATGAAAATGATTAAAAAAAAATAATAAATATGAAAAAATAACGTAATGATGAGCTATACCTAAATATAACTATAATATATAATATATATATAGAAGAGAGCTTTCACAAATACTTTAATTCGATTACAGATATAGTATTGCAAACAAGAGAAAGTAGATAGTGGGCTCAACTTACACACTGCAGGCGGTAAATTATAATTCATAACATATGTAGCCTACATAATAATATAATAAAATAATTAATATATATATATAATATATATATATATCTATTAATAGTATATATAATAATAATGATAATATATTACTATATAATATATATATATATATTATAATATATAATATATAATAAATATATATAGTATATATATATATTATATTAATATAAAATATAAAATTATATATATATAAATATAATAATATATAAGAGAGAAGAGAAGAGAAGAGAGTAGAATACAAATCGGCTAAGAATAAGAGAAGAGATGAGGAGAAAGAGAAGAATTATAATACTAAATAAAACGTAAGTAAGACATCACATATGAGCACAGTCCATAGAGCGACATGAGCAGACACGTCCGGACTGTACAGACCCTTTTCTGTTACGTTCAGACACGTCGAGACCGTATTAAAATATGGAACATAAGAGCTCAATTTCGCAGTATTATAGAATACGATATAAACACTATATGAAAAAATCGACATCTGCAAGTCACATATAAGAGAGTATATAACACAAATACAGTTACACGAGTATGTTCACTATTGTATAAGTATACAAACACAAGTTGTATACAAAAACAGATACCAGTCTAGCTATGGGTTAAGGACAACATATATAGCGAAAAAATTTGGCCAGCGAGGCGAAATCAGTGTATTATCTATATTCGCTCACGAGCCCTTTCCATCTTCTCAGCAAAGTTTGTGATATACGACTGACAAAGGATATGTGAAATCGTAAATTGTTGTATAATAATCACCATCAAAGTTTGACATTGGGACTAACTAAAATTTGATGACGTTCTTTTATACTATAAAATAATTTAAAATATGGCACACGTTTATAGATATTTTTCTTTGAAACACTAGTTATCTAAACATTCTAATCTTATATTATAATTTACAAATCATACGAAACACTTAAACAAATGAAACTAACTTCAAACTCTATATAACACAGGTATTTAATGGCGAACAAATGCTATTTCGTACACTAAATCTGTAAAAAGGTATATAACTAACAATGAAGTTTTAGTATATAGCGCTAGAGCGTTCTAATCACGCGAGCGATTACTCAGCAACTGCGATACCGCCCACTAAAGACGATAAATGAAAAATTATCATTATATAACATAGTTTCAGCCAACTAAAATATACGATAGAGAGAATCGTATTACGCCACCGGCTCTATAATCAGTATGTTTAAGCGAGATGTTACCCACACAACAATACTTGCGAAGATCAAATGAACGTTGAAGAATAGTCTAAACGACACTTGCGCGGATAAGCCAGAACAGAAAAACTGAAAAAACAGACGAAATTCATCCTCCTGTACCTCCAAGAAACAGCTCCATCTGATTCTTACACATACAACAAAATTAGAATAATATCTATTTCGAGCGCGAGCGAGTTGCAAAAATCGAGGTGCATAAGAGTAACATAATATATATTTTTAATGAGAAGCAGTAATTTCATAAATTCGAAAAAATTATACGAGCAATTCAGAGCGTCATACTGATTGTTACAAGTATTAATTCCAAGACATTACCTTACACTCCACGTATGATAGTAACATTATACGAATATAATTATAGAGAGGATAAAGCACTTAGTAGTAGAATATAAGATATGAATAGAACTCAGGAAGAAAAAAAATATAGATAGGAAATACCGAATAAGATAGATAGATAGAAGTAAAAAATAAAGTTATAGATTAAACCAACACAAATACCGTAATATATATTATAAGATAGTAACCATAAGACTCAACAAGAATCAGATTACCGACTAGATACACCATAATATTGCGGTATCACAAAAAAAAAAAAAAAAAAAATTCCTGCTCTTGTCAGAGCTTTCTCCCGCTCGACATTTCTGCTAAAGTATACATAACTATTCAGGTAACATCGACATCAACCCTTAAGGTATCTGACTAAATAACAGAGAAGAGAAGGAGGACAACTCTTGTAACACAGAGAGCAATTTGACCCTGACCCACAACCC
The DNA here is from genome assembly GCA_015478945.1 of Trachelipus rathkii. Taxonomy (NCBI): domain Eukaryota; kingdom Metazoa; phylum Arthropoda; class Malacostraca; order Isopoda; family Trachelipodidae; genus Trachelipus; species Trachelipus rathkii. Next base: position 8,868 of record JABUQX010034249.1, read on the forward strand.
GCCGCCCTTATAGAGAAAAGTAATATTTACAGAATGGATCTCAGACATCATGCGTTATTCGCACTAGTATATTGTAGAGCGAAAATCGCGAATAAAATAAAAGATATCGCGATATATTGAGCTTAGAGAAATCATCAAATTCTTATCTATATATTACAAACTCCATTTCAATGCTAACATCTTCTACAATATATTGCAATATACCTATACACATCAGATTTACATGACCCAGCATTGCTTTAATGTATATAAATTGTCTTCACTCAATTGGAACATAAGGAGAGGCTATCGACTAGTATAGTAACCTTGTCTTTTATAGACACAAGATTTATACACATCTAACGTGGATAATATACATATTACAATATAATTGCTTAACATAATCTTAATCATAAACATACTGAGCAGGAAACATTATAGAATGTAATCTAGATGTTGTACATTGTGATAGTTTAACACATATATATTCATGATAGTCTTACTACAAAACCCTAACTTAACATTAGTAGACAAGAGCGTAGTAGTTACCTCATCTCTACATATAACATAAGAACCTACTAGATAATCGAATACACAATCTAATTGCCATGAGAAATACCATAGAGCTAAATGAGAGATCTTAGACCTTGTAAATAGGTTTGCAAATAATTATACGAGTATGAACTATTTCGACTATAAATTATTGTCAGCTATACTATATTAAATGGTGGCTAAAGTTCAGAATTAATCAGACTGTTCGCGCCAAATGAGAGAGTATTCCAAACTACTCAAAACAACAAAAACGTAGGCCGAAGTTTATTCCTGTATCTACTATTTGCTTAAAATAAATGGAGTGTGTTACTACACAGTACGTTCCTATAATAACGGCTCTCAACACAATTCAAAAAATTTCTCGCGTAGGAAGGCTTCATTAACTATAGAGACGCATGTAGGAGAAGTATAAGTTGGAGGTCATCGATCCAGTATGTAAGTGCGAGAGAAACACTTCCCTGACCACGAAGAACCTAGCGTTGAACTGACATATACGCCCAAGAGCTGAGATGTCACATTACCACCGTATCAAGAAGAATATATCCTAGCAACTAAACACCATAACACGACACAAACTCTTATGCTATCCCCCATTCACGCGAGCAACACCGATAAACTAGCCACACGTCTCTCAATAACTGCTTCCTCTTGCGCGCACGCTTCTCATCTCCCTGTTACGCCACACAAAAAACTCTTAGACTACCGCTAACTGCTATAAATCTCTAAAGAGTTTCCCTGGCCGTCTACAAAAAAATGCTTTGCCACTGCCATATATATATATATATATATATATATATATATAATATATATATTATATGATATAATATATATTATATAATATAATATATATATATGAATATATATATATATATATATATATATATGGGCAGCTGTGTGCACTGTACACTCCTCGAAATTATAATATAATAGAGTATAGTATATAATATATATATATATATATATTATATAAAGTAAAGTATATATAGTATATTATATATATATATAATATGATATAAATATATATAGGTGAAGTAATGCAACAATTAAAATAATAAACAAAAGTTGTTACTGAAAAAAAATATATGTAAGCGGTTTCGTGTTTCTGTTGAAGTCCTTCTGACTTTAAAAAATTAAAAATATAAACAAAAACAAAAGTAAAAAATAATAAAACAGATATAAATAACGGAATAAATTAATTGGTTTGAAATCACTCCTGCTAAAACGAAAAGACAGTTTTTGGAACCAAATTATACTTAATCCATATTCCATAATCTAAACAATTACGACGTTAAACTATGTATGGATATTATAGTTCACTTTATGACCACTTTATTATTATGGTTAACCAAAAATAACACTCCCCAACTGTTAAATTAAAATTTAACACGTGGACTAATCGTGTATTACTTGTCATTACTAATAGGCCAAAAGTAAACTCATTTAACCCACATTACTTAGTTTCAAAAATAACAAAGCTAATATTTATTGTGCAAAGCAATAAAATTGAATATATGCATGAAACATATTAAGCTAAGAATATTCGAAAATATTGACAATATTATATCTTTATGGTATACTCCAATATTTTTACTGCAAAGGAATTAAGAAATTTCTTCTAAGAAATTCCCTCTTCGTCTCAAGTTCATCATTAATTTTTAAAAATTATTGCACATCGCCCTTTTTGTTAGTAAAGTTAAATGAAAATGGAAGTTGACAAAAAAATTATATGGTTCAATCTTTTAGTTTTAAAAGGAATGACAAGGCTAGAAGATAAAATAAAGGAATAAGTATCACAAAAAAAGCGACTCTATAAAATTGCAATACGTTTTTTTATAAATAACATCTTGATACAACTCAACTATTAATATACTTACATAAACAAACATATTAGCGTTATTTCTTTATTACAATAGATATTGAATAATGATATAAATTAATAAAAGAACAACCTTTTCAAAGCTCAGCTACATACCTTATTACTTAACCATAGTTTCGAATTAAATGTAAAAACATTTTAACGTCTGAATGTTTTGTAACAGCTCAACCTTCCTTAAAAAATAACTTTAATTGAAATATAGAAACAGTTTTTAGTTATACATGGTGGGTTATAAAGATCTCCCACATTTTGAATAGAAATAAAAAGAACACAAAGTCAGAAAATAAGTCAATTATTTTTTGCAAAATAAAGAAAAATAGTAGTTTTAATGGTTTAAAGTCCGTTCCTGAAGGCTCTCCGACACTTCTGTGCGTCTCACTCAGTAATAATTGCGTCGATTCCCTCGGATCCTTTCCTTCAATCCTGCAGAGCTCGAGGATGATTGGAAAACGTTACATTAATACCTCAATTAAACCAAGTCTAAGATGAGAGCATAAGCTGGAGGTCCTTCCATTAGATCTGCAATATTAATATAATATAGTATATTATATATAATATATAATATAATATATTATACTATATATATATAAATAAATATATATTATATATTATAATAGTATATATAATAAACTAATCATTTTCACGGTGCTTTTATCCTCTAGCAGGAAGTAACACAGGGCGGACCACAATGAAATCGATACTTTAAGGCCGCTACCCAAACCAGTCCACCTAATGTTCAACAGTCGAGCTTTCAATTCTTTGACCCAGTAATATAAGTATAATAAATATAGATATATATACTATATATATATATATAATAATATATAATATATATATAGTATAATATATAAAATATATTATATAGTATATAATATATATTTCTTTCTTCTTCTTTTTCTCCTTCTAATTTTCCCAAAATGGAGTAAGGTGCGTGTAAAACATCGGCAAAAGAAAAGCAGTAGAAGCACATGACATAAGTCGATAAAGAAAGCCAGCCTTACCGCCCCCTGAGTACCATTAATTAGTGAGAACTCCATCGCAGCAGAAAACCACCCTAAAGCCATGGAACAGCGATGACCTCACTATGGTAGAGTGTCAATGTAAGGTTCATCCTTTGGCCCAGGTGGTCCACAACCATACCCCTCACAATCCCCCGCCAATTCACTCGCTTATATCACCCTTTCTCTCGCCTCTACCCCCAACTACCATTTCCTCCTTCAAACATCGTGTTAACTGACTCAACCACTTTTCTCGTCCCCCACCGGATCGGTTCCCAACACAACTGCCACAAGACATCCGCTTAACCAGCCGACTATCATTCATCCTTTCTAATATGACCAAACTATCCTAATATACTTTCTTATCTCTCATTTACCCCCTTTCTTCACACCACAATACTCTCTAATAAGTCATTCCTCCTTTATCTATTCTTCTCACACCTAGCCACACCCCTAAGATTCCCATCTGAACACATTGAACTCTTATTCCACCTCTTAATCCAGACCAAAGTCCCACTACTAATATACATTACCACAGGTAAACACATACCCTCATATAAGACCCCTAGCACACACTCAGCACTTAGTCCCTTAACATTCACCAACGATTTAAGTGCACCAGCCAACCTTCCTGCATTCACAACTTGCCTGCTACTACACTCTGCATCGCCGTTCCCTTCTCACCACATATACTCTAAATATTTTGAAACTCAGACACTGTTCCAGCTGCTCACCGATCTAACATAACTTCACACGAGGAGTGTCCTCACTCACAACCATAACCTTACCTTTATCCACGTTTTACTTTTCAAACCCTGCCTTTTACACACCCTGCCAAAATCTCTCTTACCTACACAGATTCGCCAGACAGAACCAAATCATCCGCAATAATAAGTAGGGGCACCTCCAACTCATCTCCATTCTCCACCATCCTAACACCATTCCTGCTCTTGGTAGTTTTTGGAATATTATATATAAAATATATAATCTATATATTATATATATGATATATATATATATATATAATATATATAATATCATAATATAAATATATATATATATATATATATTATAATATATATCCTCCAATACCCCAGATTGGGGCGAGGTGCGTAGAAACACGCGAAACAGAATAGGCAGAACATGACATGAAGCATGTCGAAAAGAAAAATCCTACTTTAAACCGTCCCCTTTATAACCCCCATTGAGAATCATCGCAAATCAGAAAAAGTCGCACCTTGAACTTAACAAGACGGCGATGAAGCCCAACACTGTGGTATCTCAATCAATGGTGTGGGTTTATCATCTCTTGACCAGGCAATCCCACAACCATACCCCTCACTTAACCCCGTCATTTCACTCCTATTATGCAACTTTCTTTTCGCCTCTGCTACACACTCATTCCTTTCCATCACACATTAATTTACTGACTCCACTCACATTTTCGATTCCCAGCGCACTCACCCCTGTACATTGTCTTAACCAACCGACTATCATCCCATCCTCCATATGCCAAACCATCTTACTAAACGCTCGTGTATTACTCGTTATATCCATTGCTTCACAACACAACAACTCCCTATACTATGTTCATTCCTCATTTTACAGTTTCGTCCCTACCACCTTAACACCACCCACACTCGAAGATTGTCTTTGAACAGATGCACCTTAGATCTAAACTTTATCTACAATATAGTTTCACAGCTATACATTAGCACGGTAACAACAATACCCTCATCAAAACCTAGTGCAATCAAGACTAGTCTTTTGCATTCACACCCAAAAGATCTAATTGCATCCAGCCGGCCTTCCCTAACCAGTCACAACTTCTACTACCATCTGCATCATCCGTTCTCTTTCATCTAACATATAACCTAAATATTAAATTCAGATACAGTTGCTCACCAATCCAACATAACTTCACACAGGGATTCACTTACTCTTAATCTGCACACTTACCTTCAAAAACCAATTTAACACAATGCTAAAACCCTTTTTATCCAGATTCTCAAAACCTCTAATTTCACACAATACAAATCATCCGAGTTCAATAGGCAAGGCACCGGGCACCCTCCATTCTCCAACAGTCTAAATAATTAATAATAATACAAATATAATAATAAAAGTATAATAATACATATAATCAATAATAATAATAAAATAATAATAAAAAGGGCAAAAGTGTCTCTTATTCCTGTAAATTTCACATGTGTTTCAGATCTTGTCAAAGCTATTTGATATTTGGTCAAAAGACAAAAATGAAAGCTTGTCGTAATCATCACTCTTTCTTTTTGGGTCTAAAGGTACTAATTTTCCCCGCCGCCAGAAACGATGTTAAAATATCCAACTTCAGTGGTACTGGAATGATTTTTTGTTTATCCCCACCAATGTGGCGATGAGGTTTCAGTTGAAATGTTTTTCAGCCTCTTATTAAAATGTGAAGCTTATTTTTTTCCATTTATTACCATATAGAAATAAAATTTACTATTACCAAAATTTAAGCTAAAAGACTAGTTTTTATATTATTCATACAGACCCCAACTCACACAAAAATAATAAAACTGAACATGTATTTGCAATCTTTAAAATTCAATCTTTTCTATAGCTACCATACTTGAAGAAAGCTAAGTAGACAACTAACAAAACATCATCTGGACAATAGATAGGTATGGGTTTTTTTCCATTAATTCTTAAAAAATTTTTACGTTGACAAAATTGAAAAAATGAAAAAAAACCTATTTGAAAAATTTAAATATAGTGATAGAATTAACTAACATAAAAAATGAAAAACAAAAATATGAATGAACAATCCTAATTATTAACAAGAACTTATAATTGCTTGATTTGCCACATATAGTCCAGCACCGGTCTTATTATTTTTCTCAAACTCTTCATTGACTACATACTTATTATCATGCAGCACGCAGTGGCTACTAGCTCATCAACTTTTTCAAAGGCTGCTTTCACGACTACCCAATCTGTAAGTCCTTTCCATTTCATTAATCTTAATGGCATTCCCTAAATCCCTTACATTGTCTTCTTTAAACAATGAATTAGTTATTGATGTTTGTTGTAGCTAGCTTCTTTTTCCTGAAGGAATTTTCTTTGTAAAAAAGCTACTTTCATCTCGTGATATCTTTCACAAATCTTCTTTAATTCAAACAGCTCTTGCCTTCTTTGGTCTTCCTCTTTTGGTTTTTTAGTCGGCCTCTATCAGTTTCTTCTTCCTCCAATACTTTCTAAAAGATTTATGAACTAAATTCCCTTCTTAACTGAAGTCCTTGATAGGGAGACCTTAGGACTTGTAAACCAATTGCTTTAAGCCATCTTTGATGGTCTGTATGCACAAACTGAAATGCCTGAAAAAGTTGTTCTGGAATCTGTAGCTAATTGGAGTCTGTGAAAACACGATCAACAAATAAGCCATTTCGCATGCAGAAAATGATAGGAGACGCCTTAACCAGACCATAAACTAGAGGAACTTACATTGATTGAAAGTTTTTTCAGAGAGAAAATCTCCTCAATACTAATCAACCTCGATGAATTTGTTCTTGAACTTCAATAAAACACATTGAGTGAAAAAGTAAAAAAAAAAGTCAAAAAAAGTAAAAACATTTCTCAAAAGTAATGGTTCAGATATATTTCTAGTAGGAAAGTAGACATATGGCAGAATATGAAACCCTATAATAATAATAATAATTAAAATAAAATAAAAATAATAAAAAAATAAAATAAATAATAATAATAAATAATAATAAAAAATAATATAATATATAATAACAAAAAAATACCTTATTATCAACAGTCCATTTGGTATCTTCTGATAAAACACCTACACGAGTCAAATGAATTTCCTGGATATTTAAGAGATCCCATTTCTAATATATATAAGTATTATAATTAATATATATAAAATATATATATATATATATATAATATATAATATATATATATATATAATATATATATATAAATATAAAAAATAACGCTAGGAAACAACATACCCTTCTGCAAAACCCTGCGCACCCAAACTGTAGTCCGTTAACATCCGCCAACGGATTAATGCACTACCACCTCCTACCATACTCACAAACTCTTGTTATCACTCCTTCTGCATCAACCAACTATCCATGCACCCAACATATTCTAAATACTTGAAACTCAGATACATGTAACAATGGCTCCGCAATTAACATGACATCACACTCGCTCTCCGCCCCACTCACTACCATCCGCTCAACTTTTCAGATCACTGCACCAAAACAAATCATGTGTATCCTAAGCATTCTCTCCTCTCTCCTCTCTCTCTCTCTCCTCTCTCTCTCTCTCTCTCTCTCTCTCTCTCTCCCTCTTTCCTTTCTTTGCTCTTTCTCTCTCTATCTCTCTCTCTCATAATCTCTGCTCTCTCTCTCACCTCTCTCTCTCATCATCTCTCTCTCTCCTTCTCTCACTCTCTCTCTCTCTCTCTCTTTCTCCTCCATCGCTTCCTCCTCCTTTCTTCTTTCTTCTTCTTTTCTTCTCTTTCTTCTTTCTTTCTTCCTTATCTTTCTTTCTTTCTTCTTTCTTTCTCTTCTCATCCTCTCTCTCTCTCTCTGTCCTCTCTCTCCTCCTCTCTCTCTCCTCTCTCGTCTCTCTCTCTCTCCCGTCTCTCTCCTCTAATGGCCTCCTCTCTCCTCTAATATTTTTTATATTGTTTTCTTTGTATGCATCACACATAATGTAGCACGAAACAAAAATATATAAATGATAATAATAATAAAATAATATATAATATAAATTAAAAATATATAGAATATAAATTAATAACTTATGTAAGTTTTTTAAAAAAAAAAAATACTTCATTAAAAGTATCCTAAACAATCCTTCATAAATCTAAATCTCATATCACAAATCTTTTATAAATCTAGAGATTGAATTGCGGTAGAAGCGTCACTTGGCAACTATACATGTTTCAGTCAGATATTGATTATGAAAGTCGCATAGTTCTCAGAAGTCAACTTTCCAATTAGGAATAACATCTTAAGCATTCTGTTCTACGATTGATCTAAGATCATCATCCAATTGGGTCTCATTCATGACTTATTCAGTAACATCTGAATGCTTGATATCATCATATTATGACTCTCTGGCATATTTTCTAACATTACTATCCTCCAATAAATGTAAAATAAATAATTTACCAAGATTGCACGTATCTTTAGCATTTTGTATAAAAACGGCTGAAGTTTACCTGTGGGTATCCCAAGAAACATGTAGGTGATAAATAACCAGATGTTAAATCAGTTAAGGTTACTCTTACTGACGACAATTTAATATTGTCTATGTTAATATTTTACCGCCACAAAACTTAGACATTTCTATTCTCGCTGAACATATGAAAAAGAGGTTAATCTTCCCACTCTGTGAAAATTAGCTGAAGAATATTGCGTGATAAGCAGTCGTAATAAGAAAAAGGGTGCAATCGATAGTGTATACATCACACATGAAATATAGATACTCTAAAGATGGAGTATAAGATTCTCAAAATATTTGAAGTTGGGTCGTTTAAAGGTATGTCAATCATTTAATAAAAATAAAACAAGAAGCATCAGGATCGTCTTTATGAATATAATTTAGTGGCAAGATATCGCAGCCTTCAGCTTTACGAAGATCAGCGTCTTGAGAAAGATGCGATAAAAACTGCAGCATTTTAAGAATTTTTCCATTTGAACGGAAATTCGTGAGTTCATCTGAAATGCAAGTGTTTTATATTTTTTAAATATAATCTTAGTTTATATAAATATACTAAAACATATCATTTCAAACAATTATATCTTGTTTATACATTTAAACATGTTTCCAAATTAATGATTTAAAAGAACAACAAAAAATATTTAAACTTACACCAAAATTTTATTTTGTGTTCACAGAATGTTCAACACACTATTTTGATTTTTGTTTTTAACCCGATAAAAGAAACTTGTTGAGTTATTATTACATTGATCAAACGATATGTTTTCATATATATTCAAAGTTCTTAACTTTTTACAAATTCTGCTGACACACCAAGCATTAACTAACTTAACATATCATCAGATGTTTATATAATAATAGTATCACATAGTGTTTCCCAAACATAACCAATACACATCTCTCTAAATTAAACTGTACATGATATCATTAATATGACGTTATATATAGCATTCCGTTTTCTTTTTAAGCCCATTAACTTTAATATTTAAACATATTCTATTTAAGATGGAACTTTAGTAAATTTATAAACCATTTTTCTAAACCTCTAGTATTTACCTAATATAATCAGTACACATGTCCCAACAAAAAATATAGCAAATAAACACATTTGCTCATTACTAAATCCTAGCATTTCATGACATTGTATCTATGACGTCATACAATGCATTCCGTTTTTGTTCAAACATTAACTTAATTTAGTTTATCTTTAAGCTGAAACATTTATATTTTTAAAATACCTTCTTCTCAAACTGTAACTTAAATGTTTTTATTTTTATTTTCAACATTAACCAAAATTAGTTTTTAAGTTTATAATTTTTTAAATAAATTTGTGTTTCTTTAAAATATCAAAAAAAATTTTTTTTTTTTTTTTTAAAGTTTGAAAACTTTTCTTAAAAATGTATGTTTTATTGACACTAATGAAATAAAACTAACGAAAACCATCAGCAACCACTTCTTAACACATCTCCGTTACTAATTATCAAATTGATTTAAATCATATACGTGCCAGAATTTAGTTTAAAACTCGCATGTTGCTTGGAATTAAATGCGTTTGGTATTAAAAATTTTGTTAATATATTTGATGTAAAAATTACATATGTGAATGATTAGGTAGTTGGTACTTATGTTAA
>JABUQX010034250.1:0-2500 GCA_015478945.1 Trachelipus rathkii
TATATAATATATGTATTATAATATATTATATATATATGTATATTTTATAATAGTATAAACGTATATATATATATATATAAATATATATATATATATAGTAATATATATATATATAAGTAATCAAACATATAAATATAATATATGTATTATATATATATATTTATAATATACCTATATATATAATATAGTTATATATATAATATTATTATATATATATAATATATATATATATAATTATATATATATATATATATATATATATATATATATATATTAGATATATATATATATATATATATACAATAAATAAAGGTAGTGAAATTATATATATATATATATATCATTCTGTTTTGTAGAAGAAAGGTGTGAATTATTTTTAAATTTAAAATTATTCCAAAACAAAATGTATAATAGAACTTGAAGTAATGCCCTAGAGAAAACCCCTCTACAATAGAGTAGAGGAATAAAATTCAAATGACAATTTATGTAGAAACAAAGAAAAGAATCAAAACATTCTACCAAGACGTCACGTGAGTTGATTGATCAGTCACCATGAATCCATTACCAGAAATTAACTTAAAATACAACCTTAAAAAGTTAATATCAAATAGCAAGATAATTTTCGTGATCCCAAATTGAAATTGATCATCAGTAAGTTTCGAATTACTAATCTGTGTCATGTACTTTATAATATTATAGTACTATATAATAATTATATATATATATATAAATAAAGTATAATAATATTATATATATAATATATATATAATCGTATATTATAATATATACTTTATATATTATATAATATATTAACAATATATATTATAAGTAAATATATAAAGATATAATATAGTATAGTATAGTCTATATATATATATAGTATATGTATATATATAGTATACTTATAATATATATAATATATATATATAGTATATTATATATATATATATATAATTATATATATATATATATATATTAGTTATTATATATATTATTACGTATAATATTATTCCTCTTTTCTCTCTTACCTTGAATCTTGGTTCTACAATTATATTTCCTCTTATTCAAAACCTGTAACCAGATTAAAAAATCCATTTCAATACAATTGTTAACTATATTACCAAAAATTTTAACGATGCAATTATTCATTTGAGAATATAGGAGATAATGTATGAATGGTATTTTTAAAAACTTACCCCAAATGAAAAAAAATAAAACTTTGTAGTTAAAAATTTGGGTAAACGAAATTGGATGGCACTACAAGGCTCAAAAGAAAAAGCAAACCTATACTTCAATCAGTAGAGTTTGTTGATTCCATATATCCTGATATAGATCCGCATTACAATCTTATTATAAAAAATAAATTTAATTTTGTATTTCTTCAAAATATCTATTTCCTATAATCAATCTACTAGTAAGTACAACCTTAAAATAAAGATGCCAAGTATCTAATTCACAAGTTTAATTGCAAGAAAATGATTGCAGATAAAATAAAAGTATCAATTACAATTTAATTAATATTATGAGAAATTGATACCATAATTACAAATTAATGATAAATAATTATGTTTATGTGAATGCACAAATTATATTATGATAAATGTTTAAACCATAATTAAACAAAAACCGGTAAAAAAGATATCGAGTTACATGTAATAAAAAAAAATTTTGGAGTTTAATATGTAAGGAAAGGTTTTTAACCACTCTAATTAACCGATTACGCAGATTCTTCCGACCGGAAAGTCCAGGAATTTAAGGGAACTGGTTTAAAAGGGGGACCACCTTTACATTCCGCCCAAAAGAAAGGTACGAGGTTATAAATTCTAATTTTGCTTAATTTCTTCTACCTATTTTTCTAATTTTTCTATTTCTCTCTAAATTTTTCCACATGTTATTACTTTTTTTTTTTTTCTTTTTCTTTTTCCTACTTCTTTTCTTTTTTTATATTTTCTTTTTCCTCTTTTCTTTTTCTTTTTCTTTTTCTTTCGTTTTTTCTTTTCTTTTCTTTTTTTTTACTTCTCATTCCTTCTTCTCTCCATTTAGAAAATTAGCTTTCTACTTCTTTCTTCTCTTCTCTCATCAATTTCTTCTTTTCTTTTCCTTATTTTCTTCATTTTTCTTCCATATTCTTTTTATTTTATTTTTCTTCCTCTTTTCTTCTTTTATTTTTGCAATTTTTTCTTCTTCTTTTTTTACCTTTCTTGATCTTTATTTACTATTATATTAAATATTTTTATTCTTTGTTAACAATATTAATTAATTATTTTGTATTATTATTTAATATTATTATGTTATTATTTATCTATATTATGTGAATTAATCATATATAATCTGTTATTTATTTTTATAATTATTGTAAATTCATTATTTATTTTTCTTATTATTATTATATTATTATTGATTATTATCATTCATTAATAATTAATTTAGTATTAGCAATATATAATTAAATTATTATATTATATCATTTATTAAGATTTTGAATTTTATTTATATTTGA
>JABUQX010034250.1:5000-22500 GCA_015478945.1 Trachelipus rathkii
AAGTTTTTTAAATAATGAAATAAATGGTAAAAGTATAAATAAATTATTAATAATTTATTATAAAAGTTAGAAAAGAAGTTATTTTTTGCATGCAAGAATAATAAAAGAAAAAACAAACCACCAATAATAATCAATAGCCTTTAATAATAATTGAATTCATTTAGAAATCCTCGCTCCTACTCTGATCTCCAAGAGATAAAATTTCTTTTTGCTACGGACGGACGAATGCCGTCATTTTTTATATCAAGTTAAGGGGAAACGGGGGGGGTATCGTGTTACCCCCCCCCCCCTTACCTGTAATCAAAGATATATGAAAGCTTTCGTTCTTCTTCCCGTAAATATGTTACTAAATATGTGGTGAAAAAAGTACGACAAGTTTTGAGCGGCTTTTGGCAGTTTTGTTTGAAAAAATCCTTGTTTATCGAATGTTGTCTGATTGTGTCTTGGTATTTGAATATTAAATTTATTATAAAACTATTTAAGGTTTGGTATTTAGCATTATATACAATAAAAATAATTGAAATAATTGAATAATGGAGTAAGTATAGATTTTATATTAAGAAAAAAGCGCTTTAAAAAACTTATCTATAAAACCACAGGCTTTATTTTTTAAAAAAAGTGCTAAGAAAGAAATTTTACTCAATTGGAATGTGCTTTAAAATAAAAATATTTGGTAAATATAATGTAAACAAGCTTTTCATACAAAATAAATAGTGTTAATTATTATAATTAATTAAAATATGTTTTCGAGCTGTTTTCGTTAGCTATAATATAATATATATATATATATATATTATATATATTATATATATAGTACTTATATATTATATATATACATAAATTATATATATATATTATATAATATATATATATAATATATTATATATATTATATATATATATATATATATTATATATATATATATATATATAATAAGGACTCTGATTACCCAAGTGTATTTTCCAGGCACGCACTTGATATTATATATATATATATATATATATATAATATATATATTATATATATATATATATATATATATATATATATATATATATATATAATATATATATATATATATACTATATATATATTATATATATAACTATATAGTCGACAACATACTACAAACACCCACATTATTCCCCGTAACTCATTTCATTACATTCATAATTATATGCCAACACTCCTAAACCAAATTGTCTGCAATAAATATACACTCACTATAATTGTAGAATTCGATATGTTTAAGGCCACCATCTCAACAGAACCCAACCATAGTACCTCCACAAATTTCTAACATGAGGGTAGCAGAATCGATTTTTTTCTAATAGGACACTACTACTGCCATCAAACCTATAGATACAAATCAAAAATAGCAAACACAGATTCCATAGCATGAAAAGATGTTTGCAATATACAAGACCTAAAAAAATTAAATAGACAATCCTATTCCTCCTCAATTTAGAAAACACTGGGAAGACACCCTATCTAATCTCCCTTGGGCCCCTGGCATAAACAAGCTCCGACAAGGGGAATTATTATATATATATTATATACTATATATATATATATAATATATATATATATATAGTATAGTATATAAGTATATAATATATATTAATAATAAATATATATATATATATATAATATTAGGCTTATATATATATTATATTACATATATATATTATATATATATATAATAATATATAAATATATATTAATATATTATATATATATATATATATAATATATATAATATATATATATATATATATATAATTTATATATATATATATAATATATATATATATATATATATATATAAAGGACTATAGAAACCATGTAAAACCAAAAAGAGGGTTCTTAAAATTGAGATAGATTTGGATAAAGAGTTAATTCATTATGAGGCAGGAATGTGAAAAAAGAAGGCACAAGGGGAAATAGGAAATTAAAAAGGAAACAACGATTTTAAGATTGATGTTAATATAATGAGAGAGAGGAGGAGGATAAGAGAGGGAGACAGAGAGAGAGAGAGAGAGAAGAGGAGAGAGGCGAGAGAGAGAGAGAGAGAGAGAGAGAGAGAGAAAGAGAGAGGATTAAGTGGGGCTGTTTATACCTAAAACAATTCTCCAAAAGTAGACAGGATAAGGGAGGAAAAGAAGGGGATGTGGAGGACCCGATGCTTAATTTCAATTGCGGGATATATATATATATATATATAATATATATATATATATATATATATATATATATATATATATATATATATTATATATATACTATATATATATATATATATATATATATATATATATATATATATATATATATATATATATATATATATATATATATCACACATCACAGAAATAAAGGGGGGGGGGGAAATAATGAACTAAGGTGTTAATTGGCAGGTAGGATGATTTTCGATGAGGGGGCTGAAGCGAAACGATGATTCCCGGCCTATGGTGACCTCCCCTGCAAGGCGTAATTTACCCGGCACCTATATATCGTTGCAATTTATCCTCAGGGTATCGTTTAACATTTTTAAATTTCAATTAAACTTTTTTTGGCGAAGGTAATATCCAAAATTCGCAATTAATGTTCAAAAATTTGCATCTATCTAAATGAACATTTGGCAATTCTTATGTTTTTATAAGGGAATGTTACCACATTTATACGGGAAAAAACTACGGATGAACTCAGTTAAGAAGAGGGCAAAAATCCCGATTAATCGTGATTTTCAGAAAATGCAAAGCAAATATCGATATAATCGTTGAACGTTTAGATGTGAACAAACATCAGCTGATACATGTAAACAAATGGGAATATGTTATTATTTAATACAATCGATCAATTAATTAACTTAAATAATTTAACCAGAATAAAAAAAAAAAAAAAAAAAAACAAACTTTTTTTAAAAGTCTTTGGCGACAACCATCAACCTCAAGTTATTGGAACAACTGGAAATAAATTAAATTAAATTAGCAAATTCGTAAAAAAAAAAAAATAATAAATTAATAAAACAAATATAACGTTAAAAAAAAAGTTAAATAGTGGTGCGTAATAAAAAAATTACGTAAAAATTCAATTTACTTAACAAAGGTTGATAAAACGTATTAATATATAAGAGCCAACTAAAATTATCGCTTACATCACGTGACTATTCAATATATAACTGAAATAAAAACTAATGGGATAAATTTCAATATTTAAATCTTACTGCAGTGTGTGTGTGTGTGTGTGTGTGTGTGTGTGTGTGGTGTGTGTGTGTGTGTGTGTGTGTGTGTGTGTGTGTGTGTGTGTGTGTGGTGTGTGTGTGTGTGTGTGTGTGTGTGGTGTGTGTGTTTGTAAATTTGTGTAGGTGTATGCAGGTACTCACGCGTTTGTGTGTGTGCTTCTGGGCACGCGCTCTCTCTCAAGCGTTTCTGAGAATTTCTTATTAAAATTATTTTGCATTCATTCTTAATATACTTTGAGCCTTTGACTATATTCATTCTTTTCTTAGAAACAATAGATAATATAGTAATAATAATAAAAATAATAATTATTAAATAATTTAATAATAATTAAATAATTAATAATTAATAATAATCAATGGATAAATAATAATAATAATAATAAATTAATGAATTAATAATTAATTAATAATAATAATAATAATAATAGATCATACATAATAATAATAATAATATTAATATAATTAAGCAACATAATAATTTGGTCTCTCTTTTGTAACACTATTCATATATATATATATATATATTATATATAATATACTATATATAATATATATATTATTATATATATTATATATTATATATATATATAATATTTATCTTATATATAATTATATATATATTATATATATATAATATATATATTATATAATTATTATATATATATATAATATATATTATATACTATTATATATATATATATATTAATATAGTGGGACGGCACTACCAATAAGAGGTATATAGTATTATATATATATATATATATATATAATAATTATTATATATATATTATATATATATATATATATATGATATATAATATATATTAATATATATATAATTATATAATATATATATAACTAAAAGTATATATTATATAATATATATATATTATATAATATATATAATAATATAGTATAATATATATATAATATATATAATTATATATATATAATTATATATTATATATATATTATATAATATATATATTATATAATATATATATTAATATTAAATCGATAGACCTACTCTATGTATGGTGTGAAGGATCGTATATATAAGGAGAGCTATACCCGAATCTTTACACTCAGTAAGAATAAGGACTTACCTTTAGCTTTTTCCGCCCCATATGTGAAAAAATTTGACTTTCCGTGCTCAAATAAAGTTTGTTTAGGCAGTTCGTGCTGGCCATAAGATCTATGTAATGTGAAAAACATAATTAGTAATTAATGAGTTCAGAAAGAGTTGAAATAAATTATCTATATAATTTTAGAAGTCGTAAATACATTTCAATAATATATTATATTATTCAACTTAATTTGTGAATAAAAATTAAGCTATAATCATAACATGTTTAATTATCTATTAAATAATAAAGAATATGTGTTACCTCATTTTACAATAGATCTCGTACGAGTGATATTATAGATGAATCAGAGGTTTTATAGTATTATGTGAGGTAGTGTTGCAGATGTCTTGTATGTCCTATTTGTATCTATAGGTTATACTCTTTGTTTCATTGATATATAAAGTAGTTTGTTCTTGTGAGATCTAAATTGTCTGATATTTTATAGAAACATTAGTTATAATAATTGTAAATAATATTTTTAGTATTTATATATCAAGCATTTCCGAAAAAAGGGCTTTTGCCGGTTATTTTCACCATTGACAAAAATGACAATAAATATTTTATTTATATATAACATATTTAAAATAATATAATGGTTCATCATATTACAGTTTTCAATTATTAAAATATCACATTTCGTGACCGTAATCATCAGATTATTGTTATCAGAATATAATGATGATGAAGCATAGTATAAGTTCAGTGCATTAATAACTAACTTAATAAATACAGTATAGATATAATGTCAATATGATAATATAATAGGTGAATATAAAATATTTATAATACATAAGATAGATATAATATTTAAATTAACAGATTTAAGATATTATTTATATAGGAGTCAAAAAAGTTCAGTGAAGTATTAATTGTATTTTTTTATCATAGATAGTTAGTATATCAGAAGAAGATAACCATAATCTTGCTGGTATTTGCTGATAGATAATGAACTTTAGCGTAATTGCATGTATTTTAGTTATTAGGTTATTTGTATGTTCGATAAAATCATAATAAATTAACTCTCGATTATTATATGCATTAATAATTTAATATATAAATGTTAAGAGTTATGTTTAGTGAGTGTGAAACAAAAGAATGAAATCTATGCTTTCAAAAGTACGGAAATGTTTTCACAACGTCGACAATACTCACCTTTTCGTGGATGTTATTCGTAATTAAATTTAGTTAAGGTTAGTTACTACTGGTTTCTATGTGTATTTATTTTCTATTGGAATAGAACGGTGTTTACTTCATTTATATATTATGGATCCTAGATATATGATATTTAGTTCTTCTCGAATTTCCTTGCTTGTATTTTTAATGGTTACGTCATAGTTCTCTACTACTATTTCAATCTATATTGTCTAGAACCACATAAGTCAATTGGGAAGCAGTCTTCTGCGTGTCTTATCCTAATTATTCTTAAATATCCTTATTCATGACCAGAGCACACTTGATCACTGTCTTTGTACGTGTCCGACCCCGCGAACTCCTCCGTATCTTTCTTTCCAACGACTTCCGACTCTTCCGACTCTCGCTCAGACTTCTCTTGTTTCTTTAGGGCTTACCACAATTTTCTCGGTATTAAAATTAAGGTAATCGCGCAGGAGGCACTTCAGTTCTATTAATTTCTCACAATATGCTATCCCATGCAATGATAGTTATGTGAAAAAGTTATCTAAATATATCTTGGTCCATGTTCCTCACTTCATATCAATATTCATACGAGAGCGGCCACGATCCTCTCTATGCTCACACTACTGATCAATTTAAAGATCCAAATCTCTCATACATAAAAGCCCGTGAGATGTATATCTAGATTCTGACCAGCAGTCCTATGGTTAAGATGAGATATCCTCATATATATTTTCCTGCATAAGTAAGAGAATGGGGATATTGCCTTAAAGGAAAAAGGAAGAAGAACTTCGAAAGGAATTCCCTGAAGCGTGTTCTTTTGAAACTTATGTATCTTAATTTATTGATATAATTGATAAAAA
Organism: Trachelipus rathkii; assembly: GCA_015478945.1. Classification (NCBI taxonomy): domain Eukaryota; kingdom Metazoa; phylum Arthropoda; class Malacostraca; order Isopoda; family Trachelipodidae; genus Trachelipus; species Trachelipus rathkii. Next base: position 11,369 of record JABUQX010034250.1, read on the forward strand.
TTCCTCTGGTAATAGAGAAGGGACAGCGGTCGTATCTAAACGCGGAGCTTATAACTAACATATACAGTCGGTGGCCCTTTTATTGTTATTACTCAGAAGTGCGTTGAGTCGGACACCTGTCTCAGTTGGGTAGGCGAGGCATTGCTTTCTTCCGATTCAAGTACTAATTATTGTATTCTTATATAGATCTTTTTCCTAGGAAATACTCTAGTTTAAATAAGTTTTTGCATGCTCTCTTATTGACGATGAAACAAGGTATTGGGTCATGAAACTACACGTTAATGAGAGTCATATGTGGACGTTATCATTCGCGCGAGGAGATGGGATTCGTTTATAACAACTTACCTTTCAAATTTCTAATAAACAAACATAAATAGGCATTGGTACTAATTCTCGTGAATGAGATGTGCTATGTAGACAGTTGCGATGGCGAGGGACATGTCTTACCCATAAACAACATACAGTATGGCCTATACTGTAATGAGGTTCTTGTGGACAGTTTCGATGGCCACGGGGTGTTTTACCTATCAACAACATAAAGCATGGTCATTCAGGTAACTGTAAAGAGTGTCTTGTGGACAGTTACAGTGATTAACCGATATATGATAGAGTACACTGTCTTGATATTAACTGTATCGAGAAACTGTTTGGCAAAAGGCCTGTTTAGTAAGCGGTTCAGACAGATTTTTCTCTTATTCCATCTCTAAAGTCTTAAAGGGAAGACAAGCAGACACAGACAGACAAGGACAGACTGATTGACTGAAATGACAGATAGATAGACAGAGCAGACAGAAATCCAGAACAGTACTCCAGATCAGTACGGCAGAGGAGAACAGAGGTGAGATATTATGTGGCATTAATAAGCATACTCAAGAGAGCAGGATATTTATAAGATTCGAACTCAATGATAAAAATAATAATTAATAATAAATTAAATTATAATAATTGAAGTATATAATACGCTAATTAAATAAGAGTATTGAATTAATATAATAAAATAATTAAATAATATATAAATAATTAATAATATTAAATAATTAATGAAATTAATAACAAAATAGTTAAATAGCTAATTAATATTTATAATAATAATAATAATTTAATAATAAATACAAAGTATTAAATTGTTCATTGACCAGGTAACCTTGAAAATAAAAAAGAAAGTTTACTCTTTTTAAGGAGCAAAATGAGGGTGAAACTTCTCATGCATCCCATCATTCTCTCTCTCCATGTGACATACATATCATTAATCACTCTTCCTATTCCTCTCCCATTTCTTTGTCATGCTCTCGCGCGCTTAAAATAACTAACTATAAATATAGACAACAGGATTTATTATTGTTTTAAATCAGAGCAGTTTATTTTTATATTTCTGTTTTTCTCTCAACATTCAACTATATTCATCGTTCTATATCCGTATATATTAATCTTATATACCTAACGGAAATTGGCCTTAACTTTAGTGTGCTAGAACGATATATCATTGTGAACTCTTGGTATTATCTCTAGCCCGCTCTTGTTTTCTATATTCGCTATAGAATATCCCTTTAACTTCTCTCTAATTCTCTAATAACATACTAACCTAGAGCAAATTCCAGTGTTCTAGATCTAAACCCTCATAAATCACTAAATCATAACAAATGCACACTGTAGACTCCCAATTGAGATCATAAATCCAATGAGGACGCGATTACACCCTAATATCAGGTCTTTTAAATATCATAACGCTAATAACTCTCAATTACCCAAGGACTTTATACGCATAAGTCCTAGTTCTTCGAGGGACAGGCCTATTTAATAAAACCAAGGGTCAAAGTGGGATGTTAGCATAAAGGCATCACGAATCTCTGTACTAAAATAAACTCCTGAACTCCTAAATAAAGACATCTCTCGCCGCTAATCTATTTGAGAAACTGAATCGGATAACCTTTTTATTAGACTATTATTAATACCTAATTATTAATTATTAATTCTTCGGTTGATTAATTTGTAGTTAAGATTATCTTTGAAAACCATTATTACATTCATATATACTAAATTATTAATAATACCTTTATTACTAGTGTATTGCTTTAAATTAGTATATTGATGATAATAACTGATATCATTTATATTAATATTATTATTATATAATCTTCTTGGTATTATTGTTTGAATGGATGAGTTTATATAAATTAATTCATTTTATTATTATTCATTCATTATACAAGAAATAAAAAACATCCTGAGATTCATATGTGATAAACAGTGTGACATGTCAAATCCGGAAATAATTGCGCAATCTCTTGGATGTTCTAACGTAAGAGAATCCCGAATTACGAGAGCATTCGGAATTTTAAGACATACCCAATCATAATGTTTGACGACAATCTTGGAATTCATTATTTACGTCATGGGCTTGAGATTTCGCGTGATGTTATTATATTCGTAAGAGAGAAATACCAGTGAGATAAATACCAGGAATTCCAGTACCATCTCGAATCTGAAATATAATATATAATTGTTCAAGATGATATCTCGTAATCTCTCTCGCGTGTGAACACATAATGCACGACTTCCGAATCCTCACACGTAAAGAAGCAACCAATTCGTAGGAATGTTTGGAATATTTTGACTAATCGCGAATCTGCGATACAAAGGTATACATTCCGTGAGTTCTTACTCGTAGTGTATAATAATATGAGGAGATTCCTAGAATTGATAATCTTATAAGACATCCGAGTCTATATAAGGAATCCGAATCCGAAAATAAAAACATTTGAGTCTACCTAAGAAGTCCGAATGCGGAATATAAATATCTGAATCTGGAATAGATCATACCCAGAATTCTACGGTAACACAATATGTGCTCTCCCTGAGAGAAAAAAATTTGGTAGGAAGACATGTTAGAGTAATCGCTAATGTTCCTCATAAATAAACTTACCTGAAATAGCAAGATACAGAAGATATTTATTCCCGAAGTAGGTTCTATACTCTTCCAAGAAAATCCGCTCCTATATCCATGTTATTATATCTCCATCTCTGAAGATACATTACCCCATAAACCACATAACCGCGAAAACTAAGCAACTATAAACTCATAACCGTTAGAGGTTCTAACCCCTAACGAATCATACGCGCGCCTCACTGACCTAACTATAATCTGGACCTTAAATCGTGTAATCTAAGGTTATCTAGACCCAACCCGAACCTAAACCTCAAACACGCGCTAGTACTCTTAAACAGAACATAAAACTACTCTACACATCGTAACGTTAAGATCTAACCATTAATCATGCACCTTAAGATCGTAAATCACTTAGACTTTATTACTTCTATAACACGCAACACCATAGGTTGAAGCCAATCTCGCCTCACAACATAAATCCATGGAGTATATAGACCATACATATCTATTATCATAACCTAGACACTTTAATTAAACACTAACAATATAATCTTGGCATAATCAATTAAACCATAAATCCTTATGCAAAACCCAACATTAATATACCTCGAGAACTTTATCTATACTTAGCGCGCGTGAAAATAATCTTTACCTAGTTATAACCTAACCTTACCTAAATATGACTTAATTTAACCTAACTCAACCTAACTTTAGCCTGACTCCTCTAGAGAGTCTAAATACACTCATAAGAGCCTTCAATACGGTAACTTATGTCCTTTACCTCTTTAAATTATAACAGAACTACTATCATCATTAGAATTACCTAATTCTCTCAACAACCTTAATAACCAGAGCCGTAATCTCTATTATTAACCCAAGCCACATCACAATATACTTAAATCCCTCCCACGCGTGAATGTTAAGCGCTAATATTTCTCTCACCTACATAGAACTCAACTCCTCTGAACGTATGATAAGACTAATACCATGACCTCTTAACCTTTTATTACATAATATTATAATCGCTGAGACTTCTTCAACCAGACTCTTCTATCTATTACCGTCAAGATAGATAACCAAATCATTTATACGAGATAAATCTTAGGTTTAGGGCACTCAAACTTCTCTTTTTACCAACTCCAATTTTCCAAAATAAAAAAGTAAATTTAAAGCTGACTATCATATTTAATATAATTCATTCTTATATAAGATAGGTATATTCTATCCACATAATACAAAATAGGGATGAGTGTATGATATATGGACATTTTATCTAGGATGATGCTATCTTTATGATATATAATATAGTAGTGTTTCATTAGATATTTCGTGTGGGTTTATACAGGAAATCCTATTACTCATATCTCACTAAGAACTTAGCATACTTTACTACTATACTTATATATAATAATAATTATTTAAAATTATGAACATTCATAATATTAAATTATAATATTAATTATAATACAATTAATATTAATAAATAAATTAACAACTCATTTTATTGATTAGCATACTTCAGTGTTATGATCTTTAGGTTGTCTGAGATTTACTAAGTTGTCAATGAATTTATATTACTATGATAATATAATTTATGAACTATATAATAGGGATTAAAATACCATTCAAACAATAGAGCTGTGCGTAAATTCAGCGACTACTGATTAATTAATTATAGTGATACCTATTAATAATAATAGATCTCACTCCGAGTGTACTCAATAACTCTTTCTAAAAGTTGAAATTTTATTCAAATCGATTTAATTGTTAAAACTAATATAAATCTTACTAATTAATAATGCAAATTATATCTTCTAATGGCTCATCTCATTATCAATCCTCTTCATTCATCTACATACTTTACATCTTCATATACTACTGTGCGTGCATCTAGCATTATCTTCTCTTGTCATTAACTCACTCTCATATATACTATAAATACCCTACATTATCTAAATTTAAATATCTCATATTTTACCACATTATATATAATTATAATACTGTGATTAGTTTATCTAATTAGCCATATAATCTATCACAAATAATGTCATCTACTCTCTCTATCATCCTTCATCTCATTCTTATCTCATATCTCATCATCTTATCTCAATTTCATAAATTCTATTCTCTACTTCTCTCATCATCTTACTTCTCATCTCATTACTAAGTAAATACATATACTCATCAATTACTTACTTACTTATCTACATCTCATATCTACTAACTTCTATACTTCTATACTATCGTTGCGTGCGCTACTTCTACTCATCTCTTTCTTGCTCTTTAATTATATTTATATACATTTTTCGTGAAAAATATTTTGACTCGTTCTCATTTTTTTGTTAACCTATTTTCTTCTGCTCCGCCATACATAAAACTATTTACCAGTCTATTCACTCTGCTCTATATTCTTACAATGTTTTCTGCTTCAACTAAATATTAGTGCGATTCTCTCTCTCTTAGCTGAAACTTCTCTGCACTCTCTTCATCTCTCTCTCTCTCATTACTATCTCATCGTCTCTCTCTCCTCTATCTTCTCTTCATCTCTACTTCTCTCTCTCTCTCCTCATATGACGTCAGTCATCTAACCTCCCATACTATATTTTTAAGCAATATTCCATAGGAAGCAATCGATAAAGATAGTAAATATTTGTGTCTCTTATTTAATTTAAAGTCCATTAGCAGCGTGCTAGGTATAAATATTAGTGATTCGTCCATAAAGTAGAGTAATGAATTTCGTTTTCCTTATAGCTTATAGTATATGTTAGTATGTACGGCCAAGGGTATTATAATAAAAACATAAAATAATTTTAAGAGGGTTATTATACCATATATTTTGCTTTTATATTTTTTATTAGTCCTAGTAGTAAATTATTAAAATATAAATTATTACTTGAATCATTTGACCTGATATAATATATATTATATATATATATATATATATATATATATATATTTAATATATAGTATATATATAATATTAAGTATGAATAACAATTACTCGATATATAGTATAATGTAATTTATATATTATAATATTAGTATATATATATATTATATATATATATATATATATGGGTCGATAGGTAGCAGGATTCATACTTAGAAGGGGGGGGCATATAAGGTTTGAGTGATCAGATATTATATAATATATAATATATTAATATATTAAATATATATTAATATATAATTACTTAATATTTAATATATATATATATATATTATATTAGATATGTTATATTTATATTTAAAACCTCAATTTTTTTTATAAAAAAAAAAAATAATTTTAATCTCTCCCTAATTTATAAAAAACTAATATTATTTTTTTTATTTATATTATTATATTAATATATATATATAAAATATAATTATAATATAATATTAATATATATATATTAATCAATATATAATAAATAATATATATATATAATATATATTAATATTAATATATAATAATATATATATATTATTAATATATTAATATTATATATATTAATATAATATATATATATATATTAATATTAATATATATATATTATATATTATTATATTATATTAATTTATATATTAATATATTTATATTTCAAAAATAACTCCCTTTTAAGAATTTCATCACAATGCTGGGATGTTGATTAACCTTGTGAGCCTCTTATTACTTTATATCTCCATTCGCTGGTCATATATATATATAGGTAAATCTGTAACAGCGGAACCCGATCGAAGGTCATGTTTTCGAAGCGCGCAACCTCTATAAACCTTTGCGTGGACATCATGCTATTGGCGCTCTGACAAAACGATTAATCACGTTAGCTCTCGCTTTTTTAAAGATAGTGAGAAATTAGCACCTCTAAAGAAGTGTGGTGTTTAATTGGCTTACTTTCTTTGGCCATATAATTCCCCTATGAGACAGACTTGTGCGTTTGAATTTTGTAGCGCAACTTATTAGTAGTATAATTTCCTATATAAAAAAACTTTTAAAATACTTTAACCAAGAAAGAACAAAATATACTTAAACCTATTAGAATTTTTTTGAATATTTAAGAAAAATGTTAATAATATTATAGTAATATTATTATATAATAGCTCTCATAAATAATTTTTTTATGTGGGTATCTAGCTGGCATACTTGGTATTATAACTAGGAATATTTATAGTATATATATATATATATATATAATTATATTAATATATACATAGTTTAGCCCCTAATTAAATAGAAACCATACAGAAAAAAATATTTAAAGTGTTTAAAAATACAAATATAAAAAAATAATATAATAACCCCACAGTTAATAATTATTGTGTTTATATTTTATATTAAGTTTTCAGATATTAATATAATTAAGATTATACATAAATATAATTTAATTTACATAATACTTTCGCTTTATTATTATTATTTAATATTTAATAATTATATTTTAATTTATTTATATTATTATTATTATTATATTATTAATAATATTAATTTATATATTATACTTTATTATATATTATTATTATTTAATTAATTTATTTTTAAATATTATTTATATAAATATATTATTATTATTATTTATTTATTATTAATATTATTATTATAATTTTATTGATTATTATATTTATATTATATATTTTTATTATTATTATTATAATCCACGATCGTAATGTTATTAGCATGATATATACGACATTATTCTAGAACCGCCACGCATATTATGAGACAGAGAAAACGACCCCAAAAATTTGAGATATATTTATAGTATAACCTGAGCAACTAATAGTAAAAATTTTGGTTCTAGCTTCAGTTCGTCATTATATTACATTGTAATTGTAACTGACATTGACATTTAGCTACCGTCAGAGGGACTTAGCTGTACTTAAAAGACAAAGACCACCGACAATATCCAGACAATCGCTCTAGAAGAGCGCATATCTCTAATGTGCCGAAATTTATGTTTGAGACCAAACCAGCGAAGGGGCAGAACTTTGCATTCGAAAAGAATATCAACATCTGACGAAATTGAGCTGATAGTTTTAATAAAGATTGTCTAGGAAAATGAAATAAAAAGACCTACCTGTGGACTGTTTCTAGTTTGTGTTCTCTCAAGAACATGTGTTATAGTACACACACATAGTTATATATAAAAAGAAATTCCACGTTAAAATTAGTACACCGTCCTCTTCTTCATTATAACAATCCTTCTCTCATTTATAGATTGTAAATATTTACTCATTTTCTACTTTATAGCGCAATTTTCTGATATATTAATAAAATTCACCGCTCAATAAGTGTTTTATACACACCTCTGTTTCCGGCTTACATCGCGTGCTAGAACACCTCCCTTCCGGAAAAGCTTACTCAGATGGTTTCATTTTCTCTCGTATTCTACAAAATATCCTCTAGCCTCACAAACGTTGTATAATTTACTCGCCGTTTGAAAGGGAGAGATGTGACAGTGTTCATGGGCCCACAACCTCTTCACCTACATTTATGTGCTCTCTACACTGAGCAACCACTAGGGCTTCATTATCACAAAATCATAGAGATTTGGTTATCCATCACAATAAGCCGTACAACACAGATAAGTGATGCTTCTGGTATTCCTACTGAAAAAACTAATACAAAGCACTAATGGAATAAAACCAAACATGCGTACTCTTACTATTAGATTTCTTGAAAGCATATCGAATGTAGTTCCCACAACCTACTCCTTAAGCAAATTAAGGATTAAGAGAATATATATTATATAAATGAGATACATAAATATATATATATAGAGAGTTGTGTATAGTATGTTTGTGTGGTGGAAAAAAAGGGGTAAATGAGAGAAATAAATAAAATAGTACTATTATTTTGATAAATATAGATGGTGTTGGGATTATAGTTGGAATGGTATATAGAGTAATGATAATCATTGGTTAAGCGTGAATATATACTGTATATAAGGTGGTCTCTCTAAGTATATATGTGTATAAATATTGAAGGATATCGACGCAGGTTAGTAGACGAGGCGAAGGAATAATAGGTTAGTGATTGAGTCTAGATGATAAGGAATGCGCTGGAGGAGAGATAAGTGTGTAAGTTTTGCAGAGGCCAAGTAAGTAAATAAAGCGTGAGCTATAATATAGGATAAGTAGATAATCTCGGTATATACTCAGGATTTTTGTAAGAGGGGTATGATTATAGTATATAGTACCAGATCTCTCGAGCGTGTCGAAAGTGCGAAGTGACTACATATCTAGATCACGATATATGTGTGAGAATAATAAGGGGGATATACGAGATATAGTATCTGTGGAGGATAATCAAATACACTAGGCTTAAACAGTTGAGACGCATGAGGGTGGTTCTCGAAAGTCATGTGGGAAATACATGGGCTCTCTCTACTCGCGATCGATAATCAGCTTTCGTCGTTGTACAACGTCAATGTACTATCTCATCGTGGTCTAAGGTCTCTCTGTGATTGCTACTCCTCGCTACTCTCGTGCTCAGTAGCTACGCTCGTCTCAAGTCACATACATGTGCGTGCTCTTCTGTGCCTCGTGTCTCAGTGATAGTGACATATGGCCTGGAGGATGAGTTGCATCGTGCTCGTCTGCTGCTCTCTCTCGTGCGTCAGCAAATCTGAGTCGGCCACTGCACACGCGGAGATGATTGTAGAACTGCAGATGCCGTTTGAAGATCGAGGAAGCAGGTGTGAACACTGTGGGTTTATAACCTGGTAGATAATGATATTTGTGCAGGGTGGCTTCCATGTATTTGCTAATTCGAGCGTCCCCGGATCTTAGACTAGGGCACAAACGGAGCGTAAATATATGAATATCTCCCTGACCTATGAATTCCTCTTGAGATCGTGGGTAAGTAATGAATCTCCCACAATACTCATAGTAGAGTTGAGAGGTTATGTGTCGTGTCTACTAACGCTCTCAATATTATGTCCTCAGTGAAGGCCTATTCATAGGTGGTGGATTTGATCTGACTGAAAGTACGATAGTTTTCTCATTAATATATATGATATAAATAGGGTAGGCTTATAAGTATATAGGTAAGGCTGTGCATACTTATTCTTTACCGATACTTCTTTCATATATTTCTCATTATTCTACTAATTTATCTGTTTCCGGTATTAGCATATATTTACGCACCTTACTCTCCCAGTCTTGGTGAGTGAAAATAATAAGGGTCAGTGAGGGTGATTAGATATATACATATATATTATATATACATATATATAATATATATTATATTATTAATTATTACTATATATTATATATAAATATATTAATATATATATGAATATATATATTAATTATATATATATATATTAATATAGTATACATATATAATATTAATATATATATATATAGCTAGCTATATATAATATATTATTATATATATATAATCCATTAACATGTAATCTGCAACAAAAATATTTATATCGAAACGAAAATAGGTACATTATACTATCAAGATATTTTACTGTGCTTCATATGCTTTCGAAGGAAACTCTGCCTATTGGTACAATAATCACAGATTGAACACTTCAGCTCTTTTGGATGAGTTTCAAGATGATGTTTAAGATATTCTTTGCTTTTAGTTCGAAAACTACACACTTGAGACAGCAAACCAATTTCACATCGGAATGAATTGTTAAATGTCTATTCATATGACCGGTTTGAGTTGACTGATAACTACACGAACGGCATTTAAGAAGTTGAGTAGGGTTATGAGACTTTAAATTCATTTTTAAATGCTCTCTGTGGGTTGTAATATAATCACAATAAGAACATTTAAATCTACTACCATGAGTAAGTAATCTTAAAATCTTAGTAGTACTATATTCACAATGTGAGCAATAGAATAATTTACTAACTATGTCTTCTTTTATTTTAATAAACTTCCGGACAAAATTAGCTTATCAAATCGAATTTAGTATTAGGCGGTCAACTATGCCATTAGGATTTGTTTGCATCCCATTTATTCGGTAAGTTAATATTTTAATACAATATGGAACAACAGAAAGTTACACGCAATACAAACACGTTGTTATGTCATTTTGCCATAATTACAAATGATACGTTAATTCTGTCCTCCGGGAGTTTATTTGTATGAATCATTATATGGGCCTTTAACCTGCTTTTACCATTAGCCTCAAAATCAAACTGAGGGTGCTTGATAGCAGATATGCTATTAAAACCGTGTGATTTTTTAAATCAGCTTCATCTAGTGTTTGACGTTTGTAATGTTCGCGCTGAAACCAGT